>CVRI01000059.1:1242265-1320083 GCA_900005825.1 Clunio marinus
GACAGTGTTGAATCCAACTTTGTTTCCGATCTCTCCAATCGTTATTCCCTTCATTGGTTTGTGAGTTTCTTCGTCTCTCAATTGAACGATGAAAGGTTGAAGTCCATGATGCTTTCCAAGTGTATAAAGTTGGGCAAAGACAATTGCGTAGTTCGCTGTATGGCCGAGACCTCCAGGCCACCACTTAGAAGAATTTGTTTAGTAATGTCAAAGAAATTTAAAATAATTTCAAATCACCTTATAAGCAGTGATAGTCGGCGAATGAAGCACAAATTCCTTCGTGCTGGTGTCGTATGTTGCAGTTGTTTCCAAGCCTCTAATGAACGTACCATGTCCCATTTCCGTCTGCGCATAGGTCCCAATAATACTCAAATTCCATGCTCTGGAAATCCATTCAGATTGTTGCCCAATTGTCCCAAGTTTCTTCAAAGCCGGTAAAAACATTCCATAATGTAAACCTAAAGCAATATGCATATGAAATCATAAATATTAGAAATAAAAAGAAATTTCCATTTCACCTATTGGACTTCCTTCCTTCAGAAGACTAGAAAACACTGTCCAGCCCAAAGCCGTACTGAATTCACATGTCAAAATTTCTTATCAATTTTTATCGCATGATTGTTAAAATCTTACTTGAGAATATCTCCTTGACCTTCGGACTGCATTTTTTTCAATTTCCTTAACATCACAGTTGTTCGTCGAATTGCTTCTTCATATTTCTCTTTGTGGCTCATGTAACTCATGTCAATGGTGTCGTGAAGTTCAGGATCCGACAGGAAAAAATTTTCTTAAATTTATTATCAAAATCAAAAGGTTTATCAATGGGCAAAAAATTTAATTAAGCCTACCAATCGACTTCTTATCTTTGACATTCTGTGCACCTCCGTGATACCAATTTGTGAATTCCTCAACATTAAACGTGACTTTCTCTCTTTCATCTTGCAAATCTCGGTTAACTTTCGTGGTGCTACTCATTTTTAAATATTTTCTTGAGAGAATTCCAAATTTATGTCTTGTAAAGAGAACAAGCAAAGCGAAACTAAATGAATAAAAAAAGATTTTTGAATGTATGGTAAGTGAACATTCGATGAATGAACCTCAACGAATCATAACATGTGATTGTATTAATGTTGGTAAAATTATCTTTTCGTTGCTACACAAAACCGCTTTACACATGTTCGAATTTATTTGATAAAAACACTTAAAAACATTATCATCAACTTAACTTTATTATTTTTAATTCAAAAACATCATGCACCGGGTAACAAACCACAAGCAAACTGATCAGCATCATCAACGACGTCATACCAAAAACCCCAAAATTTTATCCTCTCGATTATTTAATCACAAATTTGATTTCATGAAAGGTTTTAAGTACAAGTGGAAAGATTTGTTGACATCTTCTTGGTTCAATGGCGACTTCTTTGCTTCACTCAATAATCGCTCATAGACGTTGCCATCGTAGGCTCCAAGTGTTGATCCAAGAACGAAGTCAGGAATGTCAAAACCATCAACAATTCCAATGGCGTTGAATCTCAATTTCTTCAATGAACTTTCCAACATTGAGTGAAGTTTTTCGATGTTTTCTGATTTGATGTTAACAAACTGATTTGAGGGTGGGAAAAGTTAATTTAATTCACTTCAAAGCTGCTGACATTTTGCACTTACCTGAAGCAAATTTCCAAGTAATCGCACAGCTAAGTCAACTGAAAATAATTCCAAAACATCTTTGAGCACCAATGCCAATGCTGGTGTAGAACGACCAGCACCAGACAACGATGTGATGGCAGATTTCAACAGGAAAACTTGACAATGAAGTTCCGCTGCTTTCGTGAGTTCAATGCCAGTTTGATTTGCTGCTTCTTCTGCTGAACAGAATTTCTTTCTTATCTCCACATGTTTGTATGCCAACGCAATCTTTCCAGCAGCTGCGATTTCCAATGCACGAAGAATTCCTTCAGGTGACAAGTCGTTCCATTGATATTTTGTATTTGTGTCGGAAACTTTCAAATATTCAACTGTTGGTGGTAATTTCTCACCATTCAAAACTTGTCCATAAGCTTTAATCAAATATCTTGCTGTTTGCAGAAGCAACACAGTGTTCTCACCCTCATAAGTTTGTGCTGCTGTAGCATTTCTATAAATGATGTTAAAACCAGAAGAATTCAAATATCCATGACCACCACAAGCAAGACGACAAACTTCTACCCCGAACGAAGTTTCCTTTGTACAAACAGCTTTCAAACAACAAGAAAGTGCGTGAAGTTCTGAAAGTCTGAAAAGATTTCCTTTCTCCATATCGGAAGTGACTTCCACGTACATTTCATTTAAATTATCAGCAGCAGATTTAATAGCGAGAACTTTGGCGATTTCAGGAAAGATTTTCATTTGTTGTGTCACGTGTTCGATGATCTTTGGTTCTGGTTGGTCAGGTTCGATTGGACTTTGACGACGAACCAGTGCATATCTCATAGCAATCGTCACAGCTTTCGAAAGGAAAATTGATTGTTCCTTCACAATTCCAACTCTGAGAAGAGTCATCGTTCCATAATTTAAAACTGAACTTTTTTGTCTGATAAATTCCCCACTTTCAATGATCTTTGCGTTCTTCATCAACATGTTCTTCAACGGAATTCGAACGTGGTCGAAGCCTAAGAAACCGTTGTCGATTGTATTAAGTCCAATTTTGTTGCCAATATCTCCGATCGTGATTCCTTTCAATGGTTTGTGAGTTTCTTCATCTCTCAACTGAACGATGAAAGGTTGGATTCCGTGATGCTTTCCAAGTGTATAAAGTTGGGCAAAGACGATTGCGTAGTTCGCTGTATGGCCGAGACTTCCAGGCCACCACTTAGAAGAATTTGTTTAGTAATGTCACAGAAATTTAAAATAATTTCAAATCACCTTATAAGCAGTGATAGTCGGCGAATGAAGCACAAATTCCTTCGTGCTGGTGTCGTATGTTGCAGTTGTTTCCAAGCCTCTAATGAACGTCCCATGTCCCATTTCCGTCTGCGCATAGGTCCCAATAATACTCAAATTCCATGCTCTGGAAATCCATTCAGCTTGCTGATCTTCTGTTCCAAGTTTCTTCAACGCCGGAATAAAAACTCCATAATGCAATGCTATTAAATTAACAAGAACAAATCAAATTTACAAAATTATTTAACTAAAGCAAATTCACCTATTGGACTTCCTTCTTTAATAAAACTATCAAACGTGTCCCAACCAAATCTCTTACTGATGAAATATTTCCAAACGTTAAACAATTTTTGATTCAAAATGTAAATGAAATTCTTCTTCTTACTTGAAGATATTTGTTTGACCTTCCGATTGAAGTTCTTTTATTGTTTTCAATAACAAAACTGTTCTACGAATGGCTTCTTCATATTTTTCTTTGTGACTCATGTAACTCATGTCATTATTGATTTGAAGTTCGGGCTTCGAAAAGAAGAGATTTTCTTAAAGAACAATTATGTTAATTAATTTAATGTAACATTGAAAGTGGTAATTTTAATCAAACCGATTGTCTTCTTTTCCTTCACGCTTTCTTCGCCTCCATAATACCAATTTGTGAAGTCTTGAACTTTGAATGAAATCTTGTCACGTTCTTCCTGCAAATCTGGGTTCACTTTCATGTTTCTATTCATTTTAATTCGCAAAGAAGGTTTTGTGTTTTGTTCTGACTTGAAACGATTAAAGACTGAATTAATATTGAACTTGTTATTAAACTGTCTTGTGATAAGATAAGATGAAGCACCAAAAAACTCTTTAAATACGCTTTATCACTTTATTTATTTAATTTTTCATCAACAATTTCAACTTCAACTTAAAAGCGTTGTTATTAGGAAATTAACCAAACCGTTCTACTAAAACCTGAACATTCTCATAAAGAAATGCAAAATTTTTGTGACCTTCTCACAACTTTCGTAAATAAATTTGAATTCACATTATCACAAATTTGATTTCATAAAAGGTTTTAAGTACAAGTGGAAAGATTTGTTGACATCTTCTTGGTTCAATGGCGACTTCTTTGCTTCACTCAGTAATCGTTCATAGACGTTGCCATCGTAGGCTCCAAGTGTTGATCCAAGAACGAAGTCAGGAATGTCAAAACCATCAACAATTCCAATGGCGTTGAATCTCAATTTCTTCAATGAACTTTCCAACATTGAGTGAAGTTTTTCGATGTTTTCTGATTTGATGTTAACAAACTGATTTGAGGGTGGGAAAAGTTGATTTAATTCACTTCAAAGCTGCTGACATTTTGCACTTACCTGAAGCAAATTTCCAAGTAATCGCACAGCTAAGTCAACTGAAAATAATTCCAAAACATCTTTGAGCACCAATGCCAATGCTGGTGTAGAACGACCAGCACCAGACAACGATGTGATGGCAGATTTCAACAGGAAAACTTGACAATGAAGTTCCGCTGCTTTCGTGAGTTCAATGCCAGTTTGATTTGCTGCTTCTTCTGCTGAACAGAATTTCTTTCTCATCTCCACATGCTTGTATGCCAACGCAATCTTTCCAGCAGCTGTAATTTCTAATGCACGAAGAATTCCTTCAGGTGACAAGTCGTTCCATTGATATTTGGTATTTGTGTCGAAAACTTTCAAATATTCAACTGTTGGTGGTAATTTCTCACCATTCAAAACTTGTCCATAAGCTTTAATCAAATATCTTGCTGTTTGCAGAAGCAACACAGTGTTCTCACCCTCATAAGTTTGTGCTGCTGTAGCATTTCTATAAATGATGTTAAAACCAGAAGAATTCAAATATCCATGACCACCACAAGCAAGACGACAAACTTCTACCCCGAACGAAGTTTCCTTTGTACAAACAGCTTTCAAACAACAAGAAAGTGCGTNTTCCTTCATGACTACTGCTTACTTCACTGATGGCACTATTAAGATTCCAGATTCCCTTAAGCACAATAAAAAGTTTTTCTCTTTCTCTTACTTGCACTTCCCAGTTTCTGATTCAATTAATTAATTTTTTCTGAGTTAAACTGCTCATGTTATGATCTTGTTCAACTTTATGTTTATGAAATGTTTTCTTATTATTTTTGTCTGGAAGGAAAAAGTGAAGACTTTTCAGTTTTCTGATATTTATGTTGCTTTACTATTGTTTCGTCATAAATTATTTTAACTGTCAGATAAAGTTCTTATCATAAAAATTCTTCCATGGTCTTTTTAAATATCCTGAGGGAATAATATCAAATCACCATCGATTCTCATAAATCTTTTGCAACATAATGTTTAGAAAGACAGGAAGAGATAAAAAAAATTGCAACAGAAGCTGAACTTCGTCAAGGAGAAATTCAATTTATTAAATAATTTTTCAATTTATTTTTTCACTCGCCATTCTATCGAGCAAAAAATCGTGATGCATGTTATTCGATAAATTGAAATCGGTTGAAATATGTTTTGTTTGCCCAACAATATTTTTATCCTCTTAGGATAACACCGAAAATAAAAATTTTTGATTCAGATTGAAGCCTCGATGGACATGAGAAAAATCGGCAGGCAAGATTATACATAAATACAAGAAGCACTTTGGAAATAAATTTTATATAAAGATATTTGGTTTGCAGCTTCAAGTTACACACCATCTCAAGGGTTTTTTTTATATTTCTGTTGCTTTCAACGAAATCAATTTCTCCATTTTCGCCTTAAAACAATTTTATTTTTCAACAAAATATTTCACAAACTCATCGATTGTTATTTATGTTGGTTGAATTGAAAATTCCTTTTTGATTCCTTGTGGACGAGTCGTAAGTCATGTCTTGATTAATGATTTAATAAAATTCATTAAATAGTATAAAGCTTAGATAATTAAAATTTATATTGGAGAAATTTCCGCGTAAATAAATTTGTCATGTTCGTTTATTTACTTATTGAGAAATTTTCAAGAACATAAATGACAATGAAAATTTATTTAGCGATGATTTTGGCTTTTTTGAAGGTCTCCAAAATTCTTTTCTTTGGAAATCTCGATATGCATGTACCAAGCTATCTAAATCTTCGCTTCAGACGTTACTCGTAAATCATAAGAAACTGGAAGAGTCTTCTTCCGATAAAACTGTGCTTTCATCTGCTTCTGTCGACGATAAACTATAATGCACAATTTGTTTGCTCAAGCTGAGAATTGTCTTGCAACTAAAAACACACAAAATAAAATGAAAACTGTGAGATAAAACATGATTTTAATTATAGAGTCTCGAATAATTTTTTTTTTTGATAATTTTTTTAATTCTGTATAAGAATGAATGAGAAGGATTTTTATCATAAACTTCCTCTAACTTGTCACTGTTGTCATGAGAAATTATTTATGCTTGTGTCATTTATAGTTTTTTTTATTCTCCAGTTATGATTATAGAAGTTTAATATTTAATTTTTTATGTTTCACGTAACTGTGTCAAAATTGTGGCTGCAACCGAATTATTAATTCATGATTGCAATCTCAATTGTAATTTGCAATAACATTTATTAGTTTTATCGATTAAACTTTAACATCATTTATAAATGCTCTCGACGACATAAACAAGAAACTTTAATTAAATTGTTACATTCACTACCTCGTGTTCTCGATGTTAGTTATTAGAACTGAAGCATTCAAAATATTTGTTGTTCACTTTTTGTAACAACTTCAGTAAGAACATTTGAACTAATTTTATTTTATCCCGTCTGGACAGTTACACACTCGTCGTAAGAATGAAATTTACGAGATGTGAAGAAAATTATTCTAGCGAAGAGAGCTCTATGTATTGTTTTCTCTTGCATAAAAAGAAGCTTTCAAAGCTCTCTCTCGAAAGCTTTCGTTATATTGTTGAAAGGAGAAAATGCTTTTGCCGGTTGCAAGAGAAATAGCGTCGAGAGAAAATTATTCAGAAGCACGTGGCATTAACACAAGAGAAAATTCATCTCAACACGCACGAATGTTCTTTATAGTACATGAAATGTTTTTAGTCATAGTCATAGATAAATATTTGAATTTAGGAAAGGCTGGAAGCATAAAACCGAACACCAATCGAATGATGATATATGCCAATTTAATCCCAACTGTGTTCTCAACATTAATGTTCTCGATTTTAGAGATAGAAACTCAAATTTACATTTCTGTAGTCTTTTCAACTTCAAGTGAATAGATAAACTGAAATTAATGTTCAAATGAGAAAAGTCTCTTGGTAAATATTTATTTTAATACCAATAATTTTGTTGCAGCTACTACAAATGCATTTTAATGCGACTTCTGAATTGTTGTCCGAAGGAAAAATTTAATTCATAAAATTATTCTATTTTACTTTAAATTATGTTCCAAACATTTTATTACAACCAACACCACAAAGTTATCTGAACATGATAATCATCAGTTAATAAATCACAAATTTGATTTCATGAAAGGTTTTAAGTACAAGTGGAAAGATTTGTTGACATCTTCTTGGTTCAATGGCGACTTCTTTGCTTCACTCAGTAATCGTTCATAGACGTTGCCATCGTAGGCTCCAAGTGTTGATCCAAGAACGAAGTCAGGAATGTCAAAACCGTCAACAATTCCAATGGCGTTGAATCTCAATTTCTTCAATGAACTTTCCAACATTGAGTGAAGTTTTTCGATGTTTTCTGATTTGATGTTAACAAACTGATTTGAGGGTGAGAAAAGTTAATTTAATTCACTTCTAAGTGTCTGACATTTTGCACTTACCTGAAGCAAATTTCCAAGTAGTCGCACAGCTAAGTCAACTGAAAATAATTCCAAAACATCTTTGAGCACCAATGCCAATGCTGGTGTAGAACGACCAGCACCAGACAACGATGTGATGGCAGATTTCAACAGGAAAACTTGACAATGAAGTTCCGCTGCTTTCGTGAGTTCAATGCCAGTTTGATTTGCTGCTTCTTCTGCTGAACAGAATTTCTTTCTCATCTCCACATGTTTGTATGCCAACGCAATCTTCCCAGCAGCTGCAATTTCCAATGCACGAAGCATTCCCTCAGGTGACAAGTCATTCCATTCTATTGTGCTGTTGCTCCCTGAGACATAATTCGTTAAATAAGAAACAGATGGTGTTACCCTGCCACCTTTAACTGCCTGATCATAAGCTTTTATTAAGAATCTTGCTGTTTGCAGAAGCAACACCGTGTTTTCTCCTTCATACGTTTGTGCTGATGTGACCATTTTAAATACGTCATTAAAACCAGAAGAATTCAAATATCCATGACCACCACAAGCAAGACGACAAACTTCAACTGCTTGAACTGTTTCATTCGAACAAACTGCTTTGAGGCAACAAGAAAGTGCGTGAAGTTCAGGAAGTCTTGACAAGTCACCTTTCTCAACTTCTAGATTAACTTCCAAATACATTTGATTCAAGCTGTCTGCAGCAATTTGCATCACAATGGTTTTGGTGATGGACGGAAAGATTTTCATTTGTTGCGTGACATGTTCGATGATTTTTGGTTCTGGTTGATCAGGTTCGATTGGACTTTGGTGTCTTACGAGCGCATATCTCATGGCAACTGTCACAGCCTTTGATAAATAAAAAGCTTGATCTTTGACGATGCGGACCCGTACAAGAGTCATTGCACCGTAAGTCAAAATTGAACTCTTTTGCCGTATGAACTCTCCGTTGTCTAAAACTTTTGCGTTCTTCATCAACATGTTCTTCAATGGAATTCGAACGTGATCGAATCCTAAGAAACCGTTGTTGACAGTGTTGAATCCAACTTTGTTGCCAAGTTCTCCAATCGTAATTCCCTTCATTGGTTTGTGAGTTTCTTCATCTCTCAACTGAACAATGAAAGGTTGAAGTCCATGATGCTTTCCAAGTGTATAAAGTTGGGCAAAGACGATTGCGTAGTTCGCTGTATGGCCGAGACTTCCAGGCCACCATTTGTAAGCAGTGATAGTCGGTGAATGAAGCACAAATTCCTTCGTGCTGGTGTCGTATGTTGCAGTTGTTTCCAAGCCTCTAATGAACGTCCCATGTCCCATTTCCGTCTGCGCATAGGTCCCAATAATACTCAAATTCCATGCTCTGGAAATCCATTCAGCTTGTTGTTCTACTGTTGCAAGTTTCCTTAATGCCGGTAAAAACATGCTGAAGTGCAGTCCTTAAAAAATAAGTTTTTTCATTTAAACGTTTGTTCACATATTTGTGCAGAAGGAAATTTAAGATTTTCCTGATGGCTAAGTAGCAAAAAATTCATTACCTATCGGGCTTCCCTCTCTAAAAATGCTAGTAATTCCTAAATTCCCAAACACTTTACTAAAATCAATAAATTCTCATAATCACTGATAATAATTCGCAGGAGGTTATCTCACTTGTAAAGGTCTTTGCCTCTCTGACCTTGCGCTTGAATCTCTTTGACTTTCTTCAAGACAATTGTTGCTCTACGAATTGCTTCTTCATATTTCTCCTTGTGACTCATGTAGCTCATGTCAATTGAATTATTAAGTTCGAAAATTGGTTGATAAATATTTTCTTAAAAACATTCTTAATAATTTTTTTTAAATTTTTGAAATATTTTTATTTTACCCAAAAATTTCTTTTCATCGACATTTTCATCACCTCCATAATACCATTTTGTGAAATCCTCAACTTTGAAAGAAATTTTCCTTCGTTCGTCTTCTAAATCTTGGTTAACTTTATTTTGATCGTTCATTATGAATTTATTAGATTGAATTAAATCACGTCTTGTCGTCTAGTTGGTCCCACACTGACTAACATACAAAATTTCATTATCACTGGCATTTGTTTTTTATAAATAAATATTTACAAAAAAAAGATTAAATTAAAATTTATCTTATCATTAAGATTAGACAATTTTATTTATTTATGTCAGCAATCTTATTCTTATCTTTTTTTTTATTTTTAACATTCCTTCACCATTAAGATTATTTTGTTGATAAGAAATTGAAATTTTTTTGATTACATGTTTGATTTCATGAATGGCTTCAAATATAAGTGGAAAGATTTGTTGACATCTTCTTGATTCAGTGGCGACTTTTTTGCTTGTTCAAGTAAGCGCTTGTAGACGTCACCATCATAAGCACCAAGAGTTGATCCAAGAACCGTGTCGGGAATATCAAAACCATCAACAATTCCAATTGCATTTATTTTAAATGCCTTCAAAGCTGATTCTAATTTATTTTGAAGTCGTTCAATGTCAGCTGACGAAATGTCCACAAACTGAGAATTTAAAATTAGTTAAAGCATAATTGAGATAATGAAAATTAATTCCTACCTGTAGAAGACTTTCAAGTGATTTAATTGCTAGATCAACAGCATACAACTCCAAAATATTCTTTAAGACATTCCCTAAAGCTGGTGAAACTTGTCTGACTCCATTTTTAATGGAATTTGCAAGTGATTGAAGCATGAAAAGTTGACAATAAAGTTCAGCAGCTTTCGCAAGTTCAATGCCAGTTTGACTTGTTGCTTGTTCAATTGAACAGAATTTCTTCCTTTCTTCAATGTGTTTATACGCCAACGAAACTTTTCCTGCAGTCGCTGATTGAAAAGCTCGAATAATTCCATCGACTGATTCATCCCAGTGACTTCGTCTTCCTTTATTTTGAATAAAGTTCTTCATATACTGAAGATTTGGAGTTAATTCTTCGTTGTTCAAAGCTTGTTTCCAGACTTTCATTAAAAACCTTGCTGTTTGTAAGTTCATTATTGTGTTCTCGCCTTCATAATGTTGGGCAGCTACAATGTTACCGTAAATGTCATTAAAACCAGATGAATTCAAATATCCATGACCACCACAAGCAAGACGACAAATCTGAACAGTTCTTGCAGCTTCATCAGTACAAACAGCTTTCAAACAACATGAAAGTGCATGAAGTTCAGGAAGTCTCGACAAATTTCCATTCTTCATGTCAGCTGAAACTTCATAGTACAAATCAATGAGATTATCAGCAGCATATTTGATTGCAAACACTTTAGCAATTGATGGAAAGATTTTCATTTGTTGTGTGACATGTTCGATGATCTTTGGTTCTGGCGAGTTGGGATCAATTGGACTTTGTCGACGAACCAGTGAGTATCTCATGGCAATTGTCGAAGCTTTCATCAAATATTCTGCCATGCCTCGAACAATTCCAACACGTGTTTGTGTCATCACAAGATAAGTGAGAATGGGACTATTGGTCTTCATGAATTCACCATTTTCAAGAACTTTTGCGTTCTTCATCATCATGTTCTTGAGTGGAATTCGAACGTTATTAAATCCAAGAAACCCGTTGTTGACTGCATTGTATCCAACTTTGTTTCCAAGCTCTCCAATTATAATTCCCTTCATTGGCATGTGAGTCTCGTAATCTCTGATTTGTACCATGAAAGGTTGAAGTCCATGATGCTTCCCAAGCGAATAAAGTTGTGCAAAGACAACTGCATGATTGACAGTGTGACCAAGACCACCAGGCCACCACTTATAAGCTCTGATTGAAGGCGAATTAATGACAAATTCTTTCGTCTTCGGATCATACGTTGCGGTTGTTTCAATACCTCGAACAAATGTTCCGTGTCCCATTTCCGTCTGGACATACGTCCCAAGTATCTTACATCTTGATGCCTTTTCATACCATTCAGCCTTTTGTTCTTCATTTCCCAGAAGATCAATGCTTTGAATGAACATCCCCATGTGGGTAACTGGAATGAGAGATTTAAACTAGAATGATTGGGAACTTCTGACGAGATCTGACAAATTTTATTACCTAATGGATGACCTTCTTTAAGAACATTGGTGACAGGCAAACCACCAAGAACTTTTCTAAACATGAATTTATTACTTCAACAAAATAAATATGAAACCTTATCTTCTTGCTTACACATAAAGATCATTTATTTGGTGACCTTCGGACTGCAACTTTTCAAGTCTTCTTAAAACAACTACAACTCGTCTTATTGCTTCTTCATATTTCTCTTTGTGACTTAAGTAACTGCTGTCAACATCACTTTGTAGTTGAGGATCGGAGAGAACATAATTTTCTAGAGAAATCATTGAAATATGTTTACGAAAGCATAAAATTTTGTTACTTCACCTAAGAATCTTTTCTCTTTGACTTTGTCAGATCCACCGTGAAACCAATTTGTAAATTCTTCAACATTGAAAATTACTTTATCCCGTTCTTCCTTCAAATCAGGATTCACATAAACTTTGCTTGTCATTTTTAAAGAAAATTATAAAAACGACAATATTTTGTTTCTCTTGTCGGTTTCACGGCAACTTGACTAAGAATTGTGGAACAAACTTCAGCGAACGTTGTTTCGATGTGAAACAAACACCAATGAAGTTTAATCTTATCTTCTTTACTTGACTCAGCTATTTAGACATGAAAACACTCAAGTTTATTTATTGTACCTCCACAAATTTCATCTCGTTATCACAGAGGGAAAACCATAAAGTTTAAATCTTGATTTATTATAAATTTATAAAAATATTACAACACCAACATAACTTACTAATGCAATTTATAATTACAAATTAGATTTCATAAATGGCTTCAAATATAAATAAAAAGATTTGTTGACATCTTCTTGATTCAATGGCGACTTTTTTGCTTCATTTAACAATCTTTCATAGACGTTGCCATCGTAAGCACCAAGTGTTGATCCAAGAACAAGATCGGAAATCTCAAATCCGTCAACGATTCCAATGGCATTTGTTCTGAATCTCTTGAGTGCCGCTTCTAAACGAACTTGCAATCGATCAATGTCTTCTGATGTTGCGGTAACAAACTGCAAAAGACTTTCAAGTGATTTTATTGCAAGATCAACAGCATAAAGTTCCAGAATATCACGCAATACAAAAGCCAACGCTGGTGATAATTTTTTAATTGCTTGATTAATTGATGTCGAAGCTGATTGAAGAAGAAACAATTGACAATGAAGTTCAGCTGCTTTCGTTAATTCAATTCCAGTTTGATTAACAGCTTCTTCTGGTGAGAGAAATTTCTTTCTTTCTTCGATATGTTTGTATGCCAATGCAACTTTTCCAGCAGTTGCTGATTGGAATGCTCGAATTATTCCATTCGGTGATCCATCCCAGGCTACTGTCTCTCCACTTCTAGAGACGAAATGCTTCAAATACTCAACTGTTGGTGTCAACTTTTCACCTTTTAATGCTTGTCCCCATGATTTTATTAAGAATCTTGCTGTTTGTAGAAGTAATACCGTATTTTCACCTTCATAAGTTTGTGCTGATGTGACCATCTTGTACATGTTGTTAAACCCAGAAGATGTTAAATATCCGTGACCACCACAAGCCAAGCGACAGACTTCAATTGCTTGTGTCGCTTCATTTGAACAAATAGCTTTCAAACAACAAGAAAGTGCGTGAAGTTCAGGAAGTCTCGACAAGTCACCTTTCTCTAATTCCTTAGAAACATCATTGAACATGCCCCATAAAAATTCCGCAGCTTGTTTAAAGATTATAGTTTTAGCAATGACTGGAAAGATTTTCATTTGTTGTGTGACGTGTTCGATGATCTTCGGTTCTGGTTGGTCAGGTTCGATTGGACTTTGACGACGAACCAATGAATATCTCATGGCAATTGTCGCTGCATTAGCCATGAAACTGGCAGCTTCTATAACAATCCCTACACGAATGTAAGTCATCGTTCCATAATTAAGTAAAGCACTTTGCGACTTCTTGTACTGTCCATTGGGAAGAACTTTTGCGTTCTTCATCAACATGTTCTTCAATGGAATCCGAACATTCTTGAAACCAAGATAGCCATTGTTGACGGAATTAAATCCAACTTTTGTACCAATTTCTCCAATAGTGATTCCTTTCAATGGCTTGTGCGTTTCTTCGTCTCTCAACTGAACAAGGAAAGCATGAACTCCATGATTCTTTTGTTGAGTGTAAAGTTGAGCAAACACTAGAGCATAGTTTGCTGTATGACCAAGACCGCCAGGCCACCACTTGAATCAAAGATTAAATAAGTTTATAATAAAGATATGGAAGAAAATTCAAGTATCTTCATACCTTGTAAGCCGTGATCGTTGGTGAGTTGATGACAAATTGTTGACATCTTTGATCAAAAATAGCAGTTGTCTCTAAGCCTCGAACAAACGTTCCATGACCTAACGTTCAATTGCAAATATTCCCACGAAGCAAGAAATGATTAGAAATTAAAGATAAGATGTTAATTACCTAATTCGGTCTGGGCATAAGCTCCAATCATGTTGCAAATTTCAGCCTTCGGTAACCATTCAGCTTGTTGTTCTAGAGTTGCCATATTTTTTATAGCTGGTATAAACATGTCAAAATGAACACTTAAAGGATTTCCTTCTCTGAATATGTATTTTTGGAAAGTTCCACCGAGTATTTTGCTGAATAAAATTATTAACAAATCTTATCATAAATCTTATCTTAAAACAAGTTAAGAGTTTGAGTTATTAAATTTTGCTTTTCTTCACCTATACAAATCTTTGTCATTGTACCCTTGATTTCGAAGATGTTTAAGCTTTTTAAGTACCACAGTTGCCTTTCTAATTGATTCTTCATAAAGTTCTTGATGACTTAAATAGCTGGTGGCAATATTGTCTCTCAACTCGGGGTCATTTAAAAAATAATTTTCTATACAAGTTCAAAGTTCATTTCGGTATTGAAGCCATAGAATAATAATTAGGTAAATATTCTTACCAAAAAACTTCTGCTCTGTAACTTTTTCAGCACCACCATAATACCAGTTTGTGAATTCTTCAATGTTGAAAGCAACTTTCTTTCTCTCTTCTATCAAATCTGAATTCATTTCAAGTTTTATGTTTTTCTTTGAAACTTAAGGCAAGAATAAACGACGAACAAACTTTTCTTTGGAATGAACGTACGAAGACTGAAATGATATTTTAAGTGATAACATTATTTACATCGTGAATGGAAAAATAATCAAAGTGAAGATTATAAAGCTCGATAATGTTGTTATTGATATGAAAGTGTGTGTTAAGTCAAGTTGATCATTTTACGACTTGACTTTTTACATTAACTTGATCGTTCTTTATAATAAAAAAAACTATTGCATGGAATGAAAATATCGTTTTTCAGTTATTTAATGCTTCACTGCCGTTTATTTCACCTCGTAATGATAAAAATTATAATTTAGGTACCTAATATAAATAAATATTGAAACAGATACATTTTTAAAAGTCACACTTTTTTAACTGCAAAAAATTTGAAAACTTAACGATGACATATTTAACGAAAGCAGATTTTGTCCTGTTGTCCGCCTTCATAAGTGAAAACAAAATAAAGCAGCATGGTAAAAAATAAACAAACCGTGAAAAAAATAAGTTCATCGAAATGGAAGCCTGTAGAGATATCTGGAAACCTTATAGGTGAAGCTGGAGATTTTGATGGTTTTGCTGGTTTAGAAGTCTTGGAGAATTATGATTCGTCTTTCTTGCGAAATTCAAAACAAAATCTGGTGAAGACTGAAATGTTCATTCTGTTGGAAAAAAACTAAAGTTTGTCTTTTGTTGACATTTACAGGAGTTTTCATCAAGTGAATTAGATGGAGACGTTTTTGATATTCGTAAGAGAAAGCACGATTCTGATGATGAAGAAATAACTCTCGAAAAGGCACCGCCAAAGAAAAAAGCGAACAAGAAGAAACATGCTGAAGAAATCAATGACAATGAACATTTTCCTGGAAAGTTTGTTCTTCTTAAGCCTTCAAATGAAGAAAACGTTGAAGAGAACTCTGAAATTAGAAATGTAAGTGTTATTCAAATCAAAAGAAAATAAAAATAAGCTTTCTTCTCCTTTAACAGGTCTGGAATGAAATTGGAGTTTTATCTGATGAAATAATAAAATCTCTTACCGAAATGAACTTCACAAATCCCACAGAGATTCAACGAGTTTCAATTCCGGTTTCTGTTTATGGTAAATGTGATATTCTCGGTGCAGCACCAACAGGAAGTGGTAAAACTTTAGGTGGGATTTTTTTAAATTAAAAAACATTGTAAAAAGTTTAGAAAATTATTTCAGCATTTGGGATTCCAATAGTTCAAAGTATACAAAGGATTCTTAGTGACAATGAAGAGGAATCTGATGAACTTTTCTCTATTATCTTAACTCCAACTCGTGAGCTGGCTCAACAAATTCACAAACACTTGAAAGCAATTGCGAAATACACAAACGTTACAATTGCTTGTATTATTGGAGGATTAGCAACAGTGAAACAAGAACGAATTTTAAAATCAAATCCTCACATTGTGATTGGAACACCTGGACGAGTTTGGGAATTGATTCAAGATGGAAATGAACATTTACAGAAATTGAAGACGTTGAAATATTTTGTAGTTGATGAAACTGACAGAATGATTGAAAAAGGTCATTTTGCAGAACTTCAAGAAATTCTACAAATGCTTAATTCTTCTGATGACACACAAAAGCGACAAAATTTTGTTTTCTCTGCAACTCTCACAATGGTCCATGAACTTCCTGAATATTTGAGAAAGAAGAAAAAACAAAAATCATTGAAAGCTTCGAAAGATCAACGTTTGAATGACTTCATTTCAATGTTTGGGATGAAGAACCCGAAAGTTTTTGATATTTCGAGTCAAAGTGGAGTCGCTGAAAAGCTTTTTGAAGCGAGAATTTTGTGTTCTTTGGATGAGAAAGATTTTTATCTTTATTATATTCTCGTAAATTATCCTGGTCGAACGATTGTGTTTTGTAACTCAATTGAGTGTGTCAAAAGAAATTCTTCAGTTCTTTCACATCTTAACATCACGCCAATTGTTTTACATGGAAAAATGGAACAAAAACATCGACTTAAAAGTCTTGAAAAGTTTCAAAAGGATGAAAATAGCATTTTGTTGTCGACTCAAGTCGCAGCAAGAGGTTTGGACATTCCAAACATTCAACACGTCATTCATTACCAAGTGCCAACAACAGGCGAAGATTATGTCCATCGATCGGGACGAACAGCTCGTGCTGATAAAGAAGGATTATCAATACTTTTAATTGAACCTGGTGAAGTGAAATTCTTCGTGAAACTTCAGAAAACTCTTGGGAGAAGTAAATAAAATTTTGACATTTCCATCGTAACTTTTTATTAAACTTTCATTTCATTATCTTTTCAGATGAAGATTTGCCAATTTTCCCAATCGACCCAAGAATCATGAAAAATGTCCGCGATAGAGTTCGTCTTGCTAGAGAAATTGAAGCACTTGACTTACAAGTTCGTCGTCAAAATGACAACAGAAACTGGAAGAAAAAAGCAGCTGACGATATTGGAATTCTTGATGATTCTGATGACGATTCGTAAGTAAATTTCGAATGATTAAAAATATTAAACTTTGATTTTAATAATTTTTACAGTGAAAGTGAATTAAGAACCAACCAGTTTCAAAAGCAATCGAATTTAATGATGAAACAAAAAAAATTGGCACTAGGAAAGTTATTGGCAATGGAGATAGTTCCAAACAACATTGAAAGCTTAAAGTTTCCAATAAGCTCTTCTAATGACTTGGTGAAGTTTGAAACAAATTCAATTGAAACTGTCAAGAGTTTATTATCATCGGAAAAGCAGAAGAAGAAAAATGGTGGAATTAAATTATTTAGAAAGAAGAAACATTAAATTAACGTGACACTGAACAACGATGAACCTGTTTAAAAAATCATTTCAAATAAAATTTCCAATTTTAAACGAAGATTAAAACAAACAATTTTCATTAATTTTTAGTGAGTTTATTTAGGTTTTTCTCATCAATATGTACAACGAATTTTCTTTTTTGTTTCTTTCATGTTTTTCAATTTGTTTTTCTCTTTACAAAAACGGAAAATCAGAGTTTAGTGAATTCTTTTCGTGTTGAACTATATGCTTGTTTGATTAAAATTAAAAATTCAGATCAAGCACATCTCGTTGATGTGCTGCATGATGAAAGCTGCATTGAAACTTTAAAGAAAGATGAAATTAAATAAAAAAAGAATGTTTTGAATTCCAAAATTTTCACTTTCGAATGTTTCGTGTTTGTTTCTTTTATAACTTCAAAAATGCATTTTGGAATGTCATGAAAAGTAAATTACTTTTGATGGCACTGAAAGAAAGGCGCAATCAAGAACGACTGACAAGCATAAGAGGAAATTTCTTTTGAGATACGTATTAACGGCGAATGGCTTTTGTTTTAGTTTTTAATTCTTTTCTTATTGATAACTAACGCTCGAGCAATATTTTCCCTCAACTATAATTAATCATTCTTTTCTTAGCGTCACAAGATTGAAAGAATAATTTTGAGTTAATAAAATAAAGTCATTTCTTTTCTTCGAGGTTCTAAAAAGCATCAAGCAGATCTGGAAGAAGCGTGTTATCGTTTATGTTGACGGGTTGGTAAGAATCATAAAGCTTCTTGAAGAGTCAAGTGAGTCAAGAAGTTAGTTAGAAAGTAGATAATAAAGAATTTCTTTCAGTCTTAAACGATTTGTCTGAATAAAAGTGAGCTGCTCAAAACTTTGTAAAACTTCAAGAAAAAGCATTTTACGATAAAATAAACTTAAAGGATAAAAGAACTTTTTTTATGTTAAACTTATTTACTAAAAACTTTTTCGTTTGTTAATTTTGATCAAATAAAAGCTTCTGTTTTCTTTGCTTGAATAGATAATAAAAAGAAATAGTTTGAAAGTTTGATTAGCACTTCTGTCACCGGAAAATTATGTTTTCAATGCCTAAGGAAAATTGTGATACAACTTTTTGACAAACCGTGTATACGTGGATTTATTTCTTATTACATTCATTGATTCTAATGCTTCTTATCATTCTGTGTTTTATTTTTCATCTGTTATGTAAAGGTACTATTTAATACAACTCTGTTTACCTTTTTCCTTATCATTTCTGTAATACATTTCCCCAAATTCAAAAGGGATCATCTCATAATGAAATGAGAGAGAAAAAATTCATCATCTTGTCTATTTTCTGTTTGTTTTATCAAAAGTTAAACCCATTTTTGTATTATTTAATTTACTTATGAACTTTGTAGAGAAATCATTAAGAAGCCTATGATCGAATTTGCATAGAAATTGATGTATTCAAGCAAATATCTTATTATTATGCTGTTTATTCATTATTACATATTTTCCTTTTTTTATTACTTTTATTAGATTACCCTCATCTGTGTCAATTCTTACTTTTTTTCTTCTCAAATAGTCAATATTTTTTTCATTAACCTTCTTATTACAACTAGTAGAAAATTACCCCAATTAAAACAATAGCTTAGATCTATTATGACATTGTCCTCTCATCAGAGATATTTTTTTCTTCTTCTTTCCTTAAAGTTGATTATCATTAGATAGAATTTTCTATGAATGTTCTTTCTGTTTAGATAAAGTAGGAAAAAGAACAACTACATGGCGACACACATATCGATCAACCATCCACTTTCCATCATACAAAAATTTATAACTTCAAATTTATGTTGATATCGAAAATCGACGATGGAAAGTCGGAAAAGGGTGGAGGAGAAAAAAAACTTTAAATCTTCAAACAGATTACAAATGTGTGCTCACAGTACACTCAATGAATGCTACATAGGCGCGAGTTCTATCATTCACTTTTTGTAAATATTTCTCTTAACATTTAAAAATAAAAAGTTTTTCTTTTATAATAATGCGTCAAGTTTTTGAAATTGAAAAAAAAACTAAAAAAAAAATAAAATTCCTTCTTGTCTCAGTTTGTCTGTAAATTGATCGTTAATTAAGTTTAAAAGCGTGAGTTGTCTGAATTTCAAGCATAGAATTCCCTATTATTATGATTCTTAGTGTAAGAGTTGGCTTGTGGTGATCTCTTTGGCTCATCCAAAGCATATGACCCTTCATCCTTTTTTCGCATTCGATACACAATGAACATCACTACTAAAATTGCGAACAATAATCCAACGACGGCACCACCAATAACAGCTGAAAAAACAAATTTTATGTAACATTCATTCATTAATTATAAATGACACTAATGAATATTTCATGCACGTTTAATTTACCTGCTAAAATGCCTGGTTGAGCAAAGAAGCTCGTTGGTCGATCTTCGTTCTTTGTGTTCATAATCAACACTTCATTTCCACCAGGCCCGTAATTAGTCTCGGTTGGTACAATCGGCTCGTGACGATTTGGATCGATGGATTCTGATCTTGGAATAACAATTTCCTTTTGTCGATTGATATTGTAGTCTGAACCACCTGAGATAAGTCAAATAAACATGTTAGACATAATTAGAATCGAGAACATAAAGCTTTCCCCTTAAACACTATCATGCAGAATATTTAATGATGAAATGTGATGTAATATGTAAATATGAGTGGAAAATAAGCAATTTAAATGATCGTAATAGATGAGAGACAAATCGAACACAAACACATAAAATAAAAATGAAAAAGGGATGAAAAATGATGACTCGAATGACATAAAAATGACATAACATGAAACATGATTATTATGTTAAAATATTTCGATAATTCTTCAATAAGGAAAACCATCAGAATCTTATCTTTCATCCGTAGAGTCGAAAGTGTGTGTGTACAAAGTGATTATAAAAAAGTTTCTTTTGTTAGTGAGATTTATTAATAAGAATACGAATAATAATAAGTAAGAAGGAGAAGAATAAGAGGCCAAGGAAAAAGAAACCAAACCATAAATAACAAAAAAGAATCGTAAAATATATAAAAATAAAAGTCAAAAGGAAAAGCTTAAAAACATTTTTCACGAGCGACCTCGTAAGTAGCGTTAACGCTAGCATGAGTTAAAATTCAACGCTTTTAAGGGAAAACAAAAATCAATACTCGAGTTTATATCATCATCAATTATTTATAAAAAGAACGAAAAGCATTTCTTGAATATTTTGTGAAAAGAAAGTCAAATATAGTTAATTTAAGGTGTTGCGTGTTTAAAAGTTATTTTTGTTGTTATAAGCAGAAAGAAAATGTTGCAATATTGACTTGTATGTCCCAATTCTTTTTTTAAATATAAAAAGAATACACAAAAAATATAAACCAACCGAAAATAAACCAGAACGTAATAAAAATAACTTAATTAAGGAAACAAATAATAAAAATAAAAATAAAGGAAACTGACTGTTATCAATGTCTGTGGTAGAAGTTGAGATGATTTTGCCATCAGTACTTGACGGTACTGAGTTTGAGCTACTGGTATTATCAAAGTACACGTCGTCATCGTCACCATCTATTGGTAACGGTGACCTCTCCGGATGGCTTTCATTATAATCGTCGCTATCGTCTTCATCGACATGAATGTCAGATCCATCACCTGAATGATGAGTGTTTGTCGGCTCCTTGTTTACTCTTGATATCTTACTTCGGCTATGAATATCCTCGTCAGGTTCTGTATCATCTGTTGGACCATATCCCGATCCTGATGATTCAATGTCATCGTTGTCGTGCTCTAATGCATCGTGAATCTGTAAACATTTACAAGTCACACAAATTGGTATTAAATTTAAGCTTCACCAAAAAGGAAACGAATCAAATAAACATCAAAGAGATATCAAGTGGGCAGGGAAGTTGAATCAAGAGAGAAAATCATAAAATTTCAATTATGAAATGTTTCAGGAAAGTAATGACGTCGAAAGATAAATGGAACATTACGATACGGTCGTTAAAATTGACATTGGGTGGGGTAAATTTCGTTGTTTTTCTTTTTGCTGTTTTTATTTTTACTTTTTCACGATTCATATCGTTGAAACGTAAAACGGCGGTAATTAATTGTGCTAATTTGATGTCAAATAGAAAAGCAAAAAAAAATTATCCACTCACCTCGCCTCTGCTTCCAGATCCTTCGACTTCGTCATCGCTATCGATATAAATATCTCTGTTGTTGAGTTTGTTCTGTTGAAGTTTTTCTGCAATTGCGTCTGAGAACGAGCTCGATTTGGAATTCTAGGGAATAATTTAACAAGTTGTAGATTTATATAAATATGACCAGACAAGGTTGTTTGATGATAGTAATGAAAAATTTCAAAGTTTTCACTTTGCTTCCTTCTTGATAAAAAGTCAAACGATTTATGAAGCATGGAAACAGGAAAAATTGTGGAAAACCACAAAAATGGAGATAAGAGAGAAAATGAAGAGAAATGTTTTCCATTCATTCGTCCTTTAAATGTTTTGAACATGTCCGGATGGAAAAGTCAAGAGAGACGGGAAGTCGTGTGAGTTTGTAAAGAAAAAGAGAATTAAATTCACAATGTGAGCTTGAAACTTTTTACGCAGCAAAATTTCAATGTCTTTGACATTTAGCAGTGTTAAATAAAACATTTCAAAGAATTTATTTACAATCTTTAGCTGATCTTGCATAATTTTTCTCAGGTTTCATTTCAAACTAAAACGACAAATATTTCTTTCATTTTATTGTTGGAAAAAGTAAGATATATTATCGTAAAATAATCAATAATTTAAGGTTTGCCATATGAAAATGTTTTCCACGCTCACAGCACTTTGTCTTGTGATAAGAGAAAGGGGAAAGAAAAATGAGATGCAAATGTCGAAGATAAATGTCATGCATTTACACCTAAATTGAGCAATAAACATCTTTTGATATTTTGTTACAAATAAACGACGCAAATCGATCATTCAACGATAAATTCTTTCATGCTTTCTGAAAACTGAGAAAAATAATAAAAGATTCTAAAATGAAATAAAAAAATGAACATACATTTTTTCTACTTAAAAAACAAGAGAGAACGAAGAATGAACAGAAGAAAAAACAAAATATAGAAAGAGAAATGCTTCAGGTAAATAAGAAGGGAAAGAATGAAAACCTTCGGCAATCTTTTTCAATCAAAAACGTGATTTCCTTTGTGATGATGAAATTTCTCAATAACAACATTCATTAAATAAAGTTTCGGGTGAGCTGTGCGTGTGACGACGAAAAGAGTATGTATATGTATATTTGCTGCTGCTGCTGCTGCTACTATTGCTCATACATATCGCACGTCTTGTTCTTTCATTCATAAAGACATTTGCTCTCCTTCGCTTTGCTTTGGTTTACATTTTCTTTACGACTTCTTGAACCATAAGTCGGTGTAGCAATTATCGCCAAATTAAAAAGCGAAACAATATTGAAAACACATGGTGTTAAGTTCGGTTAAGAGCGAAATTCTTTTTGTTTCAATTGCACGGGTTCAAGACAGGAAGCTTTTACTATAAATAAACCAAACTCAAATAAATTCTGCTTTGTTATGAATCACCGAGTATTTTTAATTATCAGCAGAAATATTTTCAATACAAATCAATAATTTACATTAAACAGCTCCGATGAGCTAATGCTAATAAAATGTGATGATACATCAACACTTTGAATATTATAAAGCTAGAAATAATGAAAGGCCTTCCATATAATGTTTGATGATTCGACGCGAGAGATCGTAGCGACTGAAAGATTTTTATCATGGAGATGGATTTGTTTATATGGCGATTAAATGAAATGAAAACCAAAAGAAATGAAAATATACAGACAGAACTCTTGTTTATATCTTTCCATTTATATTTATAGAAGGCTTCATTTCAGTATCTCAGATTAAACTTCCGAAAAGAATATGCGAAGAACATCGCTTAATAAGATTGAGAAAAGATGATAAAATATTACCTGATCATTGGCTAATGCTCCGCATGTCATTAAAAACGAGAAAATCAATGTGAGTGTTAGCAATCTTGAGCTACTCATGTTCATCCCACTGATATTGCACCGACTTTTATAAAACATTTTTTTTCTTTTCTTTTGTATAATGGCTGGTTGCACTGAACAAAATTTAATCTAATTTCAAAAGAATATTCCACCAAGGGAGATGCGTTATCAAACCGTTACCAACTTTAATCACTATGCTTGAACAATTTCCTTGAGATTTTCAAAACATGTTTGCTATTTTATAATAAAATTACAATTTTCGTGTAATATTCTCTCATAGAAGCGCCCTCTACAATCTATAACTTGTCTTTTTTATTCAAAATTCACTCCTGAAAAAGGTTTTCGGAAATTATCACTTGATGATACCTAAACAACAGTGACTTATGTTGAGATTACAAATAAATCTTTTCACAAATTTAGATTATTAGCACTTTAAAAAATTATTTTAAAAATTGTTTTCATTTCTTTTCTTCTTCTCGAAGTTATTCGAACTTGCTTCTGATTTGTTGTCCATTGGGACATTCGACTTACTTCAGTGTTTTCAAAACTTGCGCAAATCTTAAAAGTTTTTCTGTTGAAAAAAATTAATTTTTTCTTTTTCAAAAGAAAATAGTTGCCTTTTATTTTCTATAATAAGGTATGTAGTATTATTAACAACATCTATTGAAATATTTTTTTCAATTCTTTTAGAATAAAATTTGAAACTCTAGATAAACATTTGAACATAAAAGTGTTGGAATTGTGATGAAGTTCTCATTCGAAAAATATAATTAAGGTCTTAATTAAAGAAGGATACAGAATAAGTTTATTCTATTAATGCAATTCTAATTATGCCATTTATCACGAACAAAATTTAATTAGACATGGCATCTCAATTTATCTAATTGATTTTCAAGTTGATGAGATATGCAACATTAATTGATTTTTAATTAAACATTTTCAACATAAATTTAATACTGATAAGAATAATCTTAAATTGTGAGATGTCTATCTTTTTTCTCATTTATAAAATTGGTTAAAAAATCATAAGAAAAGATCCTTGAAAATCAAGAATGTTTCATTAAGTACTCGCATGTTAAATTAATTAAGTACCTAAGCGAATTCATTTTGATTCTCTGGTATGAAATCATCATTTTGAGGAATTTTTTCGAACTGATTATAATCAAAGAATATGTTTTTTGTAGTCTTATTCCATGGCTCAAATATTGATTTGTTTCCTGAAATTGATTTTTAGTTTACATCAATCCATTAGTTTAGTTTATCATAATTTTTATGCTTATTCTTGTATGTTTTTCGGTTTTGCAATTTCTGATCTTAATAAAATTTGTTCATTGCACAATTGGAGATTACATTGAAATATTTAACTTATTTTGTCATCAATGAATGATATTCATTGTCTTCATTACCTCGTCTTTGTTTTCTCGATATTAAAATAGCAAGACCAATTGTAAACACGGTGAAAAGAAGAACAATTGATCCCACTAGTAATGCAGTGTCGCCTCTGTGAACGTTTGTTTTTGATACTAAATTTCCATTGTCACCTGTGAAATATATTTTAAAATAATCATCTTCAAGTAAAAATCTTTATGTTCATCTACATACATAAATAATAAATATTAAGTTTCATGCTCTAATGCTACTCTACAAAATATACAAATTTGAAAAACTATTAGAATTAATCAGACCTGATGTTCTAGTTGGCTTTAGTCCATTTAACATGAATTTATGAAGACGATGACCATTTTTATCAGCTGTCAGATCAGCAACATAAATCTGTTAAATTATAAGAAATATTAAAAATGTAGGAACTTTAAACAGATTTTTTTATTTTTTACCTCTTTAGCATCAGATGTGACGGTTAAATCATGAGGATCCAAAAACGAGCCGAATTTTGATGTCACATCGCCAGATTTCATGTTAAATGTGTATCCACGAATTTCAATGACATCTTGCCGAAATTCAGGTCCATTTACAACAAACAGTGTTCCATTTGCATAAGCAACACTGAGAAGTTTTAATTTTTATAATTTTTAATTAATTTATTTTAAAAAAATTATGTTTCACCTGAATAGTCGATCACCAACAATTGGGCTGTGGAACTGCATTACATATTTTCCTTCTTCTGTTGAAAAGCTGAATAAAATAATAATTATAACATCTGAAGACGATAGCAGTGAATTCCTTACCATTGAACTCGACCATTTTCTCTGTCAGCAACGCAAAGAAGTCCTTTATCGGGAACAAGTGTCAAAGCATGTGGAACTGCGAATGCATTGGGAGGTTCGTAACCTGGCATTGCAGGCCCAGAGAAACTTGCTTTTCCCCACTGCGTAGAACATTTTTTTATTTATTTATTTGATTTACATTTAGAAATGTTTTTCATTTACCTCTAAAATTTTCTCACCAGCGAAGTTAAATTTCACTATTCTACTGTTACAATAACCATCAGCAACAAAGAAGTCTCCATTATCTAAAGTCGCAACTGATGTCGGTTTACAAAATAGTTTAGCAGATCTTCCAGGTTTAAAAGCTTCTCCAAGTGTCAATTCCGGTTTTGTTGTAGAATTTTGTATGTTGAAACGAAAAACTTGGTGAAGTGCGACGTCAGTAATGTAATAATAATTTCCATTTATATGCAGACCGTGAGGTAAATAAAACATATTTTTTCCCCATTCGGTCATGACATTTCCAGTCTCACGGTCATATTTTACTATTGTATTATCTTGAATTGGTCCGAGATTACGATGCAGGAAGATGTTTGTGTTATCAAAAGTCCCCGAGTCCCATACACGTTCAGCGCGATGAAAGACAACGACATTTTTGTTGACATCTAATGAAACTGCAGATATAGCTCCAAGAGTTCGTGATGGTGTAGGCCAATTGCTAACTTCACTGTAATCTAAACACATCATATTTCATGTTATAAAATTCTTATCAAAATGTTTTTGTAATTTACCTTGTTTCAATTCTCGCAATGCTTTTTGTACATCAGCTGCGGAATAAGGAACTTGAATTGGTCCTTCATTCTTCTTTCCAATCATTCTCTGAGCGGCTTGAAGACGTTCAAAGTCTGTGAAATCGTAGTCATGCTGGCAAAATGATGAATAAGAAAAAATATTCTAACATATGTTAAGAGAAAAATAACTTTAATTTACCTCATATGATGACACAAAATTTGTGCATATAATAACTAATAATAATAAATGAAACAGAAATCTTAACATTATAACTAAGGCTTGTTTAATTGAGTTTTGCTGAGATCAATTTGCAACTTATAATAAAGTTTAATTAGAAAATTAACACTTTTGTTCTTTTTGCTCTTCGTTTCGCAATTTCACGAGAACAATCAATTACCAAATGTTTAACATTGGTTTTTTAATATAACTAGCACTTTTTAAAATAATGTTTTGAGTTTTTTTAATCATAAAAACAATTTTTTTTCGTGCGCAACAGATTTTTGTTATTTTTTTCTTTTTAAGATAACGGGGTATACAACTAAAATCTGAGTTAATACTTGCACACCCAGTAGATTGAATCGTTTAACAGCGGCGGCATAAGAAAAAAATTGTAAAAAGATTATTTAAGAATCTTTGAAGAAAAATATAAATCAAGTATGTTCTAATCAATCTTCTATTGAAGTCCTTGTGAAAATTATTAAGAAAATATAATCATCTTATCAGTAATATTTTATTACAAAATTTCCACATTTGTTTATGTTCATTTCAGGTTCATCATGTCTTACAAAACTAATCCAAAAGTGCAGAAGGGTCAGTAAAATATTTAAGTTAATGGTTATTATGATGATAATTATTTTAATTTTTTATTTTCAGTGATGGTCCAACCCATCAACCTTATTTTCCGATACCTTCAAAACCGCTCACGAGTCTGTGTCTGGATCTTTGAGAATGTAAATCTTCGAATTGAAGGAGCAATTGTAGGATTCGACGAATACATGAACCTCGTTCTTGATGATGCTGAAGAATACAATGTCAAAACAATCTCAAAACGCAGAAACCTCGGTCGTATCATGTTAAAAGGCGACAATATTTGTCTGATCCAACAGGCATCAGGAGGAAAATAATTTCTCCTTTATCACTATAACTTCTTAACTTAAGCTTCAATTTTATAAGAAAAATAAATTTTTAAAAATAACAACAACATGTTTTATGGAATAATGTTAATTTTTCTTTTTATTTACATCACTGCTTTCAGCAAATACTTCAAGAAGATAAAATTTACAACAAATATTGAATGAAATCCTTCTCCTAGCCATTTATAAAAAGGATATCATGTGAAAAGTTTATCGTCACTTTAATAAAATAAATAATAATCTCGATAGCCTTCATTCAAATACTTTTATCACCGGAGGTATTTAAACTCTTCTTCATTATTTAAGTGATTCTTTTCATACACTTACACTTAATATTTCTTTATTTTTTTAAGTGGGATCATCATGTAGATTTAAAATGTTTCTTTCTCAGTGTTCAGTAGATAATTATCTAGTTATTTACTTCACAACTTTTTTCTTGAAAAGATTTCGTGTCAAAATTTTAAAAGCTTTTCTTGTTCGTGATGAGCGTCTCATTTTTTCCATTCGAATAAATCCAAAAAGAGGTGAATTAAAAATCTATCCATTGTAATGAAAGTTATGAAAATTTACTGGCGTTTTTGGACTAGAGCACATGAATAAGAAATCGTCATTTTGCAATTGTGATTGTGTTAAATTTGGTTCACTTGCACTTCTATGGATTTTTGGCAATGTCCTTAAAATATTTTCCAACATATTCAAAAGTAGACGGAAAAGTGGACGCTCACAGGCAACAAACTTTATACAATCTTCAGCACATCGTTTTAATGCTTGAGGGCAATCAGAACGAACTTTCGATAAATCTGGTCGCAATAATCCACGTCCGACCATAAATAAAATCTGATCCTTGTTATTCACATGTGAATATGGCAATTGTTCTGTCAACAACTCGTAGAGAACAATTCCAAATGAATAAACATCCGATTGAAATGAATATGGATTCTGTTCATCCATTCTAATAACTTCTGGTGCCATCCACAAAATTGACCCCGTCGGTTGATTCTGTCCAGTCGATCCCGACCATCGAACTTTTGCAGTTGCCAAACCAAAATCACCAATTTTAACAGTTAAGTCATCGTGTAAGAAAATATTATTTGACTTGAGATCCCGATGAATGATGCTTTTAGCATGAAGATAATCCATGCCTTGTGCAACTTGCCTTCCGATATCGATGAGAGTATTTAACTTAAACTTTGTTTCTTCTACATGGATATGCTTATATAAACTGCTTCCTTCACACCATTGTGTCACAATAGCAAGCGATGGCTTACTAACACATCCCATGAAAAGTAAAATGTTACAATGACGAGTTTTCTTCAACATTGCGACTTCATTCTTAAACGCTTGCAATTGAGCTGGCGTTGGTGTCTTCACATTCAAAGTCTTCACTGCAATTGGTCCGTGCCAATGAGCTGGAATAACACGAAATGAAGAATTTAATTAAATTACACGATTTTCGTTATTTTCCTCACCTTTGTAAACAGTTCCAAATGATCCTGAACCAATTCTCGGTCCCATGAGAATCTCACTAGCATCAATATTCCAATCTTCTCCAGTTTGAATTTGTTCGCGTGGCGATAAAATCTTATTACTCTCATCAGCTGATCGTGCACGTTGTCGTCTATTAACATGCTTTAAAGTATTTGTTGGCGATGCTTGAGTTGAATGTGAATGTTCACAATAAGTTTGTATGGGAATTGGGCACTTTGCGTTTGCGAGAATCTTTTGATCACCACCCAATAATGGCCTTAAAACACTATTGACACAAACATTCGGAGCTGAATTTGAACGATTCTCAAAATTTAAAGTTTTTGGATGTCTGAAGAAGAAAAAATGAGATAAAAAATTAATTTTAATGAAAAGAATTAAATTTACTTGTGAAGGCTCGATCCTGTGTACAATCCTGATGAGTTATCAGTGTTTGCTAAAAGCATTTGATAATATGTGTCCATTTGTAATTTACTGCAAAGTGGTGGAACTTTATCGACACATCTTTGATGGAATCGATAATTACACTGATTGCAATAAAATCCAGTGAAGAGCAATCTTCGACAACATTCGCAAAATGCCAACGAGAAGAATGTTTTGCGAATAAATTGATGCGAAATGTATGTTGGAAAGCCAACAATATCTAGAATCCTAACACTAATTTCACAATTAATCGAACTAATGTCGGTGTCCCAAGGAATTTGAACGTCAGTGTCTGACTGATACACTTCACACATGTCAAATGTCAAGTTACGACGGCTAAGTGCTTTTGATAGTGCATCTCTCAATCGCATACCTGGAACAACTTGAACTGATGTTCGCTGTTGATTTGGAAGATGAGCTCTTAGGAATAGTTTTGGTTGCTTGGGTTGTGCTCTAGTTTCAATCTAGAAAGATTAAAAATCTTCAGAAAATGACTTCTAAACTCATAAAACATTTCATCTTACTTCATTTTGTTCTTGAATTGATTGCATTTTCTCTACTAAATTCTGTTCCATCATTTTAAGCTGATGAAGCTTACTGGTCAGGTCCTGATACTCTTCCAAATATATTTTTGGAGACGGTTTAAATTTAGAGAATCTCTCATTGAGGGTATCAATATTCTCCTTTGTCAATTGAATAACACTTTGTACATTTTCAAGCTCCAATTGCATTTCATGGAGCGGGCTGTCGGCTGCTGCGCCGTTGTTTTCCATCTTGATGGATTAATTGCGAGAAAATTGAAAAAATGTGGTCTTCTTTTCTCTTAATTCGCCATTTTCATTAAATATAAAGTTAACAAATATAATCGGTTCTAATAATCACGGTTTTTTAAAAAGCTTTTATAAGAAAATTTAAGTTTAAATCCCGCTTTTAAAAGTTTTTTTTCTTTTCTGTATTTTTCGTTTCTATGCAATATGAATTAAGATTTTTTCCTTGTAATATTTTAACTTGTCACTTAGATAAGTGTTAGCAATGATAAATACACTATTTATAAAACTTTAAACAATCGAATACTTTTAGATAAATCAACATAAAAAGCTATTTATTAAATATTTTGAAGAAAAACTCATTCGAAATTCGAAGGCGAATTTTGTCTAAAGAAGTGTGAGTGTTCGATTTTCGAAATTAAATTTTGAACCGTTACATTACTAGTTTGAACCGTTACCTTACGTTCGTACTACGAACACTTCGTAAATATTTTGAGAAAAGAAAATTCTTATCAGTTGATTCCGTAAAAATATATTCATAAATAAAAAGTGTTAATTTATTACATAAGGATGTCTAGAATTGTGAGCAATTTGAGTAAAGGTAAGAAATATTCAATGATTGAAAAACTACTCCAATTGATCGACCTTTGATCATCCAATTTCAAAATAAAAATGTTTTTCTCTTCTTCAGTTTGTTTTCGTCATCATCGTAATCAAATAATTCAGCAGAGAAATTATGCAAAAATCACCACACATTACACTATTCATCCTCGTGAAAAAGACGAGAGATGGAAAGAAGTTGACATGGAACGTTTTGTTGACGAAACAGACTTGTTGATTGTAGGTGGAGGTCCAGCGGGATTATCGGCAGCTATAAGAGCGAAGCAACTTGCAGCTGAGCAAGAAAAAGAAATTCGAGTTTGTGTTGTTGAAAAAGCAAGTGAAGTTGGCGCACACATTCTCTCTGGGGCATGTCTTGATCCAGTAGCTATAAACGAATTAATTCCTAATTGGAAGGAACTTGGTGCACCACTAAATACTCCAGTATCTCATGATAAATTCTCCTTTTTAACAAAATCATCTCGTTTTCCTATTCCAATCTTTCCGGGTTGGCCTATGGATAACAAAGGCAATTATATTGTAAGATTAGGACATGTTGTAAGGTGGCTTGGTGAACAAGCAGAATCCCTTGGCGTCGAGATCTATCCCGGCTATGGTGCATCAGAAATTCTTTACAATGAAGATGGAAGTGTCAAGGGAGTTGCAACACAAGATAATGGAATTGCTAAAGATGGATCACCAAAAGATAATTTCGCAAGAGGCATGGAACTGCATGCAAGGTGCACAATTTTTGCTGAAGGTTGTCGTGGTCATTTAACAAAACAAATTATTCAGAAGTTTGGATTAAATTCACAATGTGAACCACAAAGCTATGGAATAGGATTAAAAGAAGTTTGGGAAATTAAACCAGAGAATCATCAACCTGGACTTGTTGAACATAGCATTGGATGGCCAATGGGTAAGAATTTAAATTCATTTAACATTAATTTATTATATTTTCTATATTTCATAAGATAAAAGCACTTATGGAGGTTCATTTCTTTATCATCTGAATGAACCTACGCCATTGATTGCTGTTGGATTTGTTATTGGTCTCGACTATAGCAACCCTTATATCAGTCCATTCCAAGAGTTTCAAAGATTCAAGACACATCCAAAAGTGAAGCCAATTTTTGAAGATGGAACAAGAATCGCCTATGGAGCTCGAGCACTGAATGAAGGAGGATTTCAATCGATTGGAAAACTCACGTTTCCGGGAGGTTGTTTAACTGGATGTAGTGCCGGCTTTTTGAATGTTCCAAAGATCAAAGGCAGTCACTACGCTATGAAGAGTGGAATTTTAGCTGCTGAAAGTATCGTTGAGAAAATATTTAATTCAGATGAGAAAACGATTGAACCATCGGAATATGCTGAACGTGTCAAAGAATCTTACATTTATAAAGATTTGTACAAAGTTAGAAATATTCGTCCAAGTTTTCATTCAGCACTAGGTTTATATGGAGGAGTTTTGTACAGCGGTTTTTCAATTGCTATTGGGGGAAAAGAAACTTGGACCTTATCACATGGTGGTGCTGATAATACGAAGCTTAAACCAGCTAATCAATGCAAGCCTATCGAATATCCCAAACCTGATGGAAAAGTTTCATTTGATTTATTGTCATCAGTTGCATTAACGGGAACAAATCATGAAGCAGATCAACCGGCACATTTAACATTGAAGAATGATGATATACCAGTTAAAAATAATTTAGAAATTTATGCTGGTCCGGAATCACGATATTGTCCTGCTGGGGTGTATGAATTCGTACCTGATGAAGAAGACGCAACTGGCAAAGCGATGCGTCTTCAAATTAATGCTGCAAATTGGTGAGTTAAAATAAAATTATACAATGTATTTTATTATTTTATGTATGCTTCTATGTATATTTACAGCATTCATTGCAAGACATGTGACATTAAGGATATTACACAAAACATCAATTGGGTTTCTCCCGAAGGTCCAGGGCCAGTCTACGATGGAATGTAAAATTTATAAATTTTGTTATTTAATAAGAGAAAAATGTTCAATTTGTCATATTTTATCAAGTCAAATGATATGAAGAGACTAATAAAAATTTAGTCACTTTTATAAAAGTTTTTATAAACATTTGAAATATAATGCCGAGGAGCTCGCGGAGGTGGATCCGGAGGATCTTCTCCTCTTCATGAGGAGAACGGGTGTCCGGTCCACCTTCTTCGACTTCTTCAGCTGACAGTGAGATCAGGGAGATGGCTGGTGAGGGTTCTCATCTTCAGAGAAACTTTTTTTCTCTGAAGGTTTGTAGAATAAATTCCCAAAATTCCCCCCTCTTCCTGATTTTCGTGTTGAAGATTTCGAACGGACAAATCATGTTTGTTGCTCTTATTTCGTCCTTCACGTTTTAAAGTCAATCATCAGGATTTTTGACCACACTGTCATTAATGTTGAGGAGCTCGCGGGGGTGGAACTGGAGGATCCTCTCCTTGTTATGAGGAGAACGAGTGTCCGGTCCACCTTCTTCGACCTCTTCGGCGGACAGTGAGATCAGGGAGATGGCTGGTGAGGGTTCTCATCTTCAGAGAAACTCATCTCTGAAGGTTTGTAGAATAAATCCTAAATCACCCCCATCTTCCTGTATCAGCGGTCAAATTGGTCGCTTTGAGCTAAATTTACAAGCACATTTCACTTTTTACGCAAAATTTAAGGTAGTTTTTGAAACTTTCCTTATTTAACATCAATCATCAAATGACGGGATATAGGGAGCGAAACAAGAAGGGGTTCATACTCCTATATTCTTAATCGCTTTAGTGCACTGGTTAGTGCACTCCCTACTCTGATGATGATGATGACATTTGAAATATTGGATTTTTTTATTAAAAATTTAACGGCTTTTCGCTGTTTAAATTCGAAATCTTGTAATCCGAATCAAAATGTGTTCGTACAATTTGTGAAAATAAACTTGTAAGATTAATAAAAATTATATTTTAATAAAAGAAAATAATGATTTATAATCGAAAGAGTGTTCATAAGTGGATTATAAGTGAAAGATCGTGCTAGACATTATGGATTCAAGTATGGAATATTGCACAAAGAAAAATAAATTGTGATAGTATCCGATAGAAGTTTTTGTTCCCATTTTTAAGCTTAAAAGACAAAAAAGAATCATATATGGAAATTAATAATCATTTTACTAAAAACTCAGACCATCACACACCCAAAAATGCGATGATTTAATAAAATTAAGTGTAAAATAACAAAATTAATAAATTGGTGACCGGCACTCTTCTACCGTATTTGGATAAATTTTAAATTGCTTAAGGAAAGATTAACTCTTATCATAATTAGATATCGAAATTAGAGACAAAAAATTTGTAGATCGTGGCACAACATGTAGGTTGATAGTATTTTGAAACCAGTTTCTTCCAAAACATCCCGTGAAAATAACAGTTAGTTTTCTCTTCAACCTTGATTTCTGATTGGACTCGAAAAAAAATCGTATGATGATATACCGAGAATTCCATTAATGACGTCACGAAATATTTTCCGTAAATATTTCTAGGCGAGCCTCTATTTACATTTACCTCTCTATCTACGTTCATTGTATAAAAACAATTTGAATTTGTAATTATTATGATGATTGATGACGATGACAGGTGACTTAACTTTGCAACAAACACATTGGCGCTAAAACGTGTAGCAAATTTGCGTTCCTTAATGACATTTTAAAAGAAGAAGACGATTTTTCAATTACGTTGGTAAAAAGAATAATTTAACGCTTCACAAGGTTTGGTATTTTATTTCCTTCTTCGAAATGTCTCGCCGATAAAAAACAGATTTTAAAGTTTGCACGCACTGATTGAAATCAAGATAGAAACCTGATTTGCCATGATAACAAAGTTTAATGAGGGCTGGGTGGATTTATCACTAAACTTTGTATACAATCATAACATTTGTAAGTTACAAAAGTATTCAACGAAAACTTGAACGAAAACAACGACAAAAACCCCTTCCATGCGATGTTTTCAAACTTATTCATTTGTTGAATATTGAAATTTCTTTCCATTTACTTATCATTTGCAATTACAATTAAACGAACGAGCTTCTAAGTAGTCACAATCGTAAAGTGAACCAAGAAGGTTGTTGATCAGGCAAAAAAAAACTAATTCGTGCCGAGCCGGTAAAAAAGAAAATAAAATAATTATTTGTGCTCATTAGAGAATTCAGACGATCGTGTTATGCTTTAACATCAATTTTTTGCTATGTTGTCATCATGAATTGATGAAAAAAGAATTGTTTTGAACTAAAAAGTGACAATGACGAATGATCATGCGATCATTTTTTTTTCTTATTACTTCCATAATGATAATTATAGCATAAAAATTAATTTATCAGTGAAAATTTAATCATTCATTTAGTGCGTGCATTTTAGAATCAATTTTGTTGTCACCTGTGACTGTTATCAATCTAAATTTGAATATTTTGTAACATCTTATCTCCAATTTATTTCATCTTAGACTGTGCTTGACCCTCATATAAATAAATAAAGTTCCTTGTTGTCATCGTGCGTGTTCATTTCATGTGTCAGTTTATGGTTTTAATTCTATGCTTTATATTGACAATATATAAATTCTATTTGCATAAATTAAAAAAGCAAAAGTTAACCTTAGACCGTGAAGTCAACACTAACACTTTAAGTACGTGGTATTTAGTATTTTCATTCAACCTTCTCTTGCTTCAATCGACAACTTTTTCAAACTTTTCCTTGCAATGATGTTATCAGCATTAAAATTATGAAACATTATTTATTGATCGAATTACAGATCAAGAGGTCTCAGTCTCGGAAACATCTTCTGAAGACAAAGTTGCAAAACACGTAACATTCAGTGAACAAGACGAAAATAGTGAAATTAAATCGTCAGAAACGATAAGAAATTTTTATATGATGGAACCAACGAAAGATGAAGTTAAACCAAATTTCCTGATGGGTGGTGAAGATCCGTATGATGATGTCGAAGAAAAAGATTTGTTTCCATCAGGAATAAATAGCAATGGCGGACTTACAAAGCAATTATCGGATGCCGCTTTATTAGAAAAACGACGACGCTTAAGGTAAGTAAATAGTTAAAAATTAAAAATTTAAATTATTTACTGGCAAATAAACGAAATTGAAAGTGATTCGCGAATCGTGAATACGAAGCGTGAGACTAAACATAAATGAAAATAATTTATGTACCACAACAAAAACAACCGGCAAGACAATCGCAGTCAGATGTTTGAATGGAATGCTAAACAAAATATCTTCAAGAGCGAGCCTACCACAATCAACCTCTCTTCTTCTGATTCGACACCGTTCCAAGTTCACTTTTACATTCATAGACACATATTTGCAATCAAAAACAAAACGACGTAAAATAAGCAAAAGAAACACGACGACAATGATGATGATGATGACGTTAGCAAGTTTAATTACGTCAGATCGTGAGAAGTGGTTTGACCACTTAACATCAGACAACGAATGTTGTTGTGTTGCCATTTTTTTCGGCTTATGTGGTTTATTTGGTCGAAGAAATTCGTTATTACCAGTTTGATGTCGGACGTTGAACAGACAAGTCAAGTTACAAAAATAGTTTAAAGTAGGCAAAAGAAGACTTAATAAGAGAGAAATTAAAAGAAACACAAAATCAGAAACAATTCAGTGATTTAGTGAAACTTTCATCGAATAACTTTTGCAGTGTAAAAATATAAAAAACAAAAACTTTAGACTAGCGAACAAAATTTATTTTTTCCCTTTTTTCATTCTATTGAAGTTATCTCGGTAATTAGATAAACATTAGATTCTTTATAGTTTGTTTGGATTTTGATATTTTCTTAAATGATTTTTGTGCATGCACACAAAATGCTTAACAATCGCGTGCAGCATTCACATTTTTGACTCATTTTGTTTCATATTTATTTTATTTAAATGTGCTCACTGTTTGATTACATTGCTAACAAGCTATCGAAAGATAAGAACATTGATTTATCGGTAAATATTGAGAATTAAAAAACGACAGCAAATTGCTTTAACAATGTAACTTCCACGACATAAACAAAGCTTTCACATTCACGCACACTTTTCCTTTAACTGTTCATATCATTAACAATTTCTCTTTTCTTTATTTTTTGTTTTTATTATTTCATTTTGGATTTTGAAGTTCGAATTATGTAAGAGAAACTTAAAAGCTTCTTCCAAAAGTAAGAAAACTGGTTTAACTAATTACTCAGGTTATTTTTTCGTTCATTCTTTGTTTGCTATCATCGATGATGATGTCATGAGAAGGCATTAAATTAGATCTATTGACATTATCATAGTCGTCAATTTGTTAAAAATCAAGACTAGGCAAGACAAAAAAAAATTCAAACACATACGCAAGAGATCAAGATCACGTACATTGCCCGACCTAAGACAGCATCTTAAGCTTAACTAACAATGATTTATTCTTAATAATAGGAAGAAGTTTTTAATAATGAAACCAACAATAGATTCTCTTGTACATGTAGCATGGAGGTCATGAATTACGTAAATAAGTTTGATGTCTTGCGAATGTTCAATGTCAAAAGTGTTTAATAATCTTCTGTCTATAAGAATTTTGTTTACATTCTTCAAAGCGCCAAAACATTATAACTAATGATTATTTCTTCATTCGTTCGACATTCTCTTCTGTTTCTGTTTTCTTAATAACTTTATTATCTACAAATTATGAAATGACAAAAAGACAAATAATTCGATACTTAAGCGAAGGTATTCGTTATTTGTTAGTTAGAAGCTTCTTCATCATCATTGTCATCGTCAAGCATGCTGAAACGAAGGCCGAGTAAACGATTTGTACTTGCTGAAACAGGCGAAGAAAGTGCCTGGAATACAACAACTGATAATGATCCATCGTTGCCACCACAACCTCCGCCACCTCAAATTGAAATCGGATTAGCAACGTCTAACAATAGTCAACTAGAAGAAGTGAAAGAAGCGTCATCACCAATATCACCAAACGAGCAACTTTTATCAGTACCGACACCGATTAAGTCCGGAATGAAGTAATTGTCGCTTTCTTTATTTGCCAGTTAACAATTTCTTTCAAAAAACAAAAGTTCTAATTGAAAATTAATTAAAAAATGTTTTTTTCTTGTTTAAAACAGGCCAAGCATGTCTCATGGCACTGGCTTAGGCTTAGAACGTAATTTAGATCGTGATTTTTTGCTAGCAACAACTGAAGAGTTTGTTAAAAGATTCGGCGGTAATCGAGCAATTAACAGAGTGTTAATTGCTAACAATGGAATTGCTGCAGTTAAATGTATGAGATCAGTTCGTCGATGGTCGTATGAAATGTTTAAGAATGAGCGAGCTGTACGCTTTGTTGTGATGGTTACACCTGAAGATCTTAAAGCAAATGCTGAGTAAGTGTAAACAATTTCAAACAATATTAAGCAATCATTATGAAATATTTCAATAGATACATAAAAATGGCCGATCATTACGTTCCTGTTCCTGGTGGATCAAACAACAATAATTATGCGAATGTTGAACTTATTGTTGAGATTGCATTACGAACTCAAGTTCAAGCTGTTTGGGCTGGATGGGGACATGCATCGGAGAATCCGAAGTTACCGGAACTTCTTCATAAAAAGGGTTTGGTGTTCTTGGGACCACCAGAGAAAGCAATGTGGGCACTTGGTGATAAAGTTGCATCATCAATTGTCGCTCAAACAGCGGACATTCCGACTCTTCCATGGTCGGGATCCGATTTAAAAGCTCAATATAGTGGAAAGAAGATTAAAATATCAACTGAACTCTTCAATCGTGGCTGTGTGACATCAGCTGAGCAAGGATTGATTGCTTCGTCGAAAATTGGATTCCCAGTTATGATTAAAGCATCGGAAGGTGGCGGAGGGAAAGGAATTCGACGTGTTGATACACCTGAAGAATTTCCAGCATTGTTTCGCCAAGTTCAAGCTGAAGTTCCAGGCTCACCAATCTTCGTTATGAAACTTGCACGTGGTGCACGTCATTTGGAAGTTCAATTACTTGCCGATCAATATGGAAATGCAATAAGTTTGTTTGGAAGAGATTGCAGCATTCAACGTCGTCATCAAAAGATTATTGAAGAAGCGCCAGCAATTGTTGCCTTACCAGAAGTGTTCGAATACATGGAGAAGTCGGCTGTTCGAATTGCTAAAATGGTCGGCTACGTCAGTGCTGGAACTGTTGAATATCTTTACGATATTGAAGGAAATTTTTATTTTCTGGAGTTGAATCCACGTTTACAAGTTGAACATCCGTGCACAGAAATGGTCGCTGATGTGAATCTTCCAGCATGTCAACTTCAAATTGGAATGGGAATTCCACTGTTTCGAATCAAAGACATTCGTCTGATGTACGGAGAGTCGCCATGGGAATCGTCAATTATTGACTTTGATAATCCACCGAACAAGCCACGTCCATGGGGTCACGTCATTGCCGCACGAATCACATCAGAAAATCCTGACGAAGGCTTCAAACCATCTTCGGGAACAGTTCAAGAGTTGAACTTTCGATCAAGTAAAAATGTTTGGGGATATTTTAGTGTCGCTGCTTCTGGTGGTTTGCATGAGTTTGCTGATTCGCAATTTGGTCATTGCTTCTCTTGGGGTGAGAATCGTAATCAAGCACGTGAGAATCTTGTCATAGCATTAAAGGAGTTGTCAATTCGTGGTGACTTTAGGACAACTGTTGAATATTTGATTACTTTACTTGAAGCAAATCGCTTTTTGGATAACACAATCGACACAGCATGGCTAGACGCTCTCATTGCTGAACGTGTAAAGTCAGAGAAGCCTGACGTTCTCTTAGGTGTCATTTGTGGCGCTCTTCACATTGCTTGTCGTCAAATCACTGAAGCTTTCACCAACTTCCAAACATCACTCGAAAAAGGACAAATTCAAGCAGCCAACACACTCACAAATGTCGTCGATGTTGAATTAATTTCTGAAGCTGTCAAATATCGAGTTCAAGCAGTGAAAAGTGGTGAAAATTCTTATTTTCTCGTCATGAATGGATCGTTCAAAGAAGTTGACGTTCATCGTTTGACTGACGGTGGAATGCTGTTGTCACTTGAAGGTGCAAGTTACACGACGTATATGAAGGAAGAAGTTGATCGCTATCGAATTGTAATTGGAAATCAAACTTGCATCTTTGACAAGGAAAACGATCCTTCATTGCTTCGAAGCCCTTCAGCTGGTAAGCTCATCAATCTTTTGATTGAAGATGGTGGGCATGTTGTGAAAGGTCAAACTTATGCTGAAATTGAAGTAATGAAGATGGTGATGACGTTGACAAGTCAAGAGAATGGAACGATAACATTCCTTAAACGACCTGGTTCTGTTCTTGATGCTGGGTCATTAATTGGAACTTTGGAACTTGACGATCCATCGCTTGTTACGAAAGCTCAACTTTATCGCAATACTTGGCCGATCAATGATAATGTAAATATTCCCGAGAAGCTTAATCGTGTTCATAACAATTACAAATCAATTCTTGAGAATACTCTTGCTGGCTACTGCTTGCCTGACCCTTACAATGCTCCACGTCTTCGTGAGATTATCGAGAAATTCATGCAAAGTTTAAGAAATCCTTCGCTTCCTTTATTGGAACTTCAAGAAGTCATTGCGAGCATTTCGAATCGAATTCCAGTGTCGGTTGAGAAGAAGATTCGTAAATTGATGACGCTTTATGAAAGGAACATCACAAGTGTTCTCGCACAATTTCCCAGTCAACAAATTGCATCGGTGATTGATAGTCATGCAGCGACACTTCAAAAGCGTTCTGACCGCGACGTTTTCTTCTTAACAACTCAAGGAATTGTTCAACTTGTTCAACGTTATCGTAATGGAATTCGTGGACGAATGAAGGCGGCTGTTCATGAATTGTTGAGACAATATTTTGCTGTCGAGAGTCAATTCCAGCATGGGCATTATGATAAATGTGTTGCGCAAATTCGTGAGAACAACAAAGACGATATGTTGACGGTTGTCAATACGATTTTCTCACATTCACAAGTTGCGAAGAAGAATTTACTTGTGACACTTCTCATTGATCATTTATGGAGTAATGAACCGGGATTGACTGATGAGTTGGCAGCGACGTTGAGTGAATTGACGTCATTAAATCGCACTGAACATTCGCGAGTTGCTTTGAGAGCTCGTCAGGTTCTCATTGCAGCTCATCAACCGGCGTATGAATTACGACACAATCAAATGGAATCGATTTTCTTATCAGCTGTTGACATGTACGGCCATGACTTTCATCCTGAGAATCTTCAACGTTTGATTCTATCAGAGACGTCAATCTTTGACATTCTTCATGATTTCTTTTATCATTCAAATCGTGCTGTTTGTAATGCTGCACTCGAAGTTTATGTGCGACGTGCTTACACGTCTTATGACTTGACATGCTTACAACATTTAGAATTGTCAGGTGAAGTTCCCTTAGTTCACTTCCAATTCCTTCTACCGACAGCACATCCAAATCGCATTCCATTCGATGGCAATGGTGAATGTTTAAATGCAATATTCAATCGAACTGGTTGCATGGCTGCATTTGATTCATTTGAACATTTCAAACAATACTCGGATGAGATCTTAGATTTACTTCAAGAAGATCATGAAGCGACTTATGGCAATAGTAAAGTCGCTGAAGCTGTCGATGCTGTTGAATCAGCTTCGGAAGATCGTCGATTAAGCACATCGATTAATGTCTCATTGTCAGGTGATGGAATGTTGCCGCGACCAGTTGAAAATGGTGAATTAAATTCATCACTTGAGCCAATTCACATCGCAAGTGTTGCTGTTCGTGATTTAGGTGATATGGACGACATTCAAATGGCAAACTTATTTGGTGCTTATTGTGCTCTTCATCGCGATGAATTGTTCGCTCGACGTATAAGAAGAATCACGTTTGCTGCTTTGAAGAAGCGACAATTCCCGAAATTCTTCACGTATCGTGCTCGTGATATGTTTGAAGAAGATCGAATTTATCGTCATTTGGAGCCGGCTTGTGCTTTTCAATTGGAACTTAATCGAATGAGAACTTACGACCTGGAAGCATTACCAACAGCAAATCAGAAAATGCATTTATATTTGGGACGTGCTAAGACATCAAATGATCAAAAAGTGTCTGATTATCGTTTCTTTATTCGTTCAATTATTCGACATTCCGATTTGATAACAAAAGAAGCGTCGTTTGAATATTTACAAAATGAAGGTGAAAGAGTGTTGCTTGAAGCGATGGATGAACTTGAAGTTGCTTTCTCACATCGTTATGCAAAGTACACTGATTGCAATCACATCTTCCTGAACTTCGTTCCATGTGTCATCATGGATCCGACAAAGATTGAAGAATCTGTTACGAAAATGATTATGCGTTATGGACCGCGATTATGGAAGCTTCGCGTTCTTCAAGCTGAATTGAAACTTGTGATTCGTCCGACACCGCAATCAGATACGACAGCAATACGTCTTTGCATTGCAAATGATTCGGGATATTTCCTCGACATTTCGATGTATCAAGAAGTGAAGGAGAATGGCGTGATTAAGTTCCATGCCTATGGAAAACGTCAAGGCCCGTTGCATCATCTTCCAATTTCAACACCATACATGACGAAAGATTATTTACAGCAAAAGAGATTCCAAGCACAATCAAGTGGCACAACTTATTGTAAGAAATCTTCCACTTTTGTTTTATTTAATCTTTAATCAATTTTTTTCTTAGGTTTTGATCTTCCCGACATGTTCCGTCAAATGACCGAGAAGTTGTGGAAGCAATTTTCAAAAGATCGTCCAGCAGAAGACATTCGCATACCTGAAAAAGTTCTGATTGAATGTAATGAACTTGTGTTGAATGGAGATTCAATGGAAGAAGTTCAAAGGTTGCCAGGGGAAAATGATGTAAGTTAATTAAATTTATTTTCACTTTATCTTCATCTCAATTTTCTGTTTTCTTCACATTAAACAGATTGGAATGGTCGCATGGCGAATAAGATTAGCAACACCAGAATTCCCTGATGGTCGTGACATTGTCGTGATTGCAAATGATTTGACATGTTTCATTGGATCATTCGGACCGAAGGAAGACATGGTATTCCAGAAAGCATCTGAAATAGCGAGAGAAAGAAAAATTCCGAGAATTTACATTTCATGTAACAGCGGTGCACGTATTGGATTAGCGGAAGAAGTGAAATCATTGTTTAGAGTTGCGTGGGAGGATCCGGATGAACCTGAAAAGGGATTCAAATATCTTTATTTGACGACAGAGGATTACAGCAAACTTGCAAGTAAGAACTCTGTTCGTGCTATTTTAATCGAAGACGAAGGCGAGCCACGATACAAAATCACTGACATTATCGGACAAAAAGATGGACTTGGCGTTGAGAACTTGAGATATGCTGGAATGATTGCAAGCGAGACATCGAAAGCGTATGAAGACATTGTCACAATTTCGATGGTGACATGCAGAACCATCGGCATTGGCTCATATCTCGTTCGTCTCGGTCAACGCGTCATTCAAATTGAGAATTCTCACATCATTTTAACGGGCTATGCTGCATTGAACAAACTTCTTGGACGTAAAGTTTACGCATCGAACAATCAACTTGGTGGCATTCAAATCATGTACAACAATGGAGTATCGCACAAGACTGAAACATGTGATTTGGATGGAATTTATACAATTCTGCATTGGCTCTCTTACATTCCTGATTCACGTGGTGGAAATTTACCGATGGTCATTTCAAATGATCCGATAACACGTAATATTGGATACATTCCAACAAAGGCTCCATACGATCCACGATGGATGCTTGCAGGTCGTGTAAATCCCGTGAATCATAACGAATGGGAAACTGGATTCTTTGATAGAAATTCATGGTCAGAAATAATGGCGCCATGGGCTCAAACAGTCGTTACAGGTCGTGCACGACTTGGCGGTATTCCTATTGGTGTTATTGCTGTTGAAACGAGAACTGTTGAAGTGACAGTTCCAGCTGATCCCGCTAACTTAGATTCGGAGTCAAAGACTTGTCAGCAAGCTGGTCAAGTTTGGTATCCAGATTCATCTTACAAAACAGCACAAACAATCAAAGATTTCTCACGTGAAGAACTTCCGTTGATGATATTTGCCAATTGGCGTGGATTTTCTGGGGGTCAAAAAGATATGTACGAACAAATTGTGAAGTTTGGAGCTTATATCGTTGATGGATTGCGAGAATATAAACAACCAGTCTTTGTTTATTTACCACCAAATGCTGAACTACGTGGTGGAGCGTGGGCGGTTCTTGACTCTTTGATCAATCCAAGATATCTTGAAACTTATGCTGATCCGGAATCTCGTGCTGGTGTTTTAGAACCGGAAGGTATCGTTGAAGTTAAATACAAAGAGAAAGATTTGTTGAAAACTATTCAACGAGTCGATCCAACAACTTTGAGTGTAAGTTTTGAACGACTTAATGCTGCAAAGAATTTTTATATTTAATGGAATTTCTTTTATTCTTTAGCTACAAAAACAAATACTTGAAGCCAATGGCAATAAAGATGCAATCAGTGCTTTGAAAGTTAAAATGAAGGAAAGAATTGCAGCTTTAATTCATGTTTATCATACAGTTGCTGTTCACTTTGCTGACTTACACGATACACCTGAAAGAATGCTTGAAAAAGGTTGCATTAGTGAAATTGTTCCATGGCGCACATCTCGTGGTTTCTTCTACTGGCGATTGAGACGGTGCTTGCTTGAAGATTTTGTTGTTCGAAAGATTCTTAATGCTCAGAAAAGTTTATCAGTTGGAGCAGCTAAATGTGAGTTTTCTTTTAGATTTTCCTTCATATTCATTTAAATTATTTATTGCTTGATTTTCAGCAATGCTTCGTCGATGGTTTGTTGAAGACAAGGGTGAAACAAATGCTTATCAATGGGAAGATAATGAAGCTGTTGTTGAATGGATGGAAGCACAGAAAAAGAATGATGAATCAACAGTTAATCGTAATATTAATGCAGTGAAGAAGGATGCCATAGTTTCACAGATTAAGCAATCGCTTGAGGTAGAATTGATATAAAAAAATGATTTATCGTTTATTCAACAATTTAATCTTTCCTAGGAATGCCCTGAAGTTGCCCTTGATGCAGTCATCGGTCTATGTCAGGCCCTTCTTCCAGCACAACGTGGTGAAGTCGTTCGAACATTAGCACAGCTTGAGTTTGAGAACACTGAAGGTGGACTATCGACTATTTAAATTATGCTTAGTTAAAAGTTTGTTTGTGTTCTGTGTGACAGGAAAAGTCTTTTTTTCTATAGTTTTCAATTGTTAAAAAAGGGAAATAAAACAAAATGAATCATAAAAATTATAGACTTTTGTTAGTAATTTTATCTCGGGTGAATTTTTGGTTCATTCAAATTTATTTTATCAAATTATAGGAGGCGTTGATGAAGTTTATCGCATACAATTAGCTTCATTTATTTATTTTTCTCATTCTGAATTTGAACTTTAAGAAGTTGTTCAACTGCGTTCAAGTAAAAATACTTGACATAATTATAACAGTTATAACATTGGAAGAGAGTTCAATGAACTCTTCAACATCAATGACATTGAACTTGACTCTTTTCAAGGTCACTTTTGTTTATCTTTTTTTAATTTATTGCCTGTTCTGACAAAAACAAAAAATAATGAAAATCATTTAGCAAATATTCATAATTTATTCACAATCTATAATGATTAGTGTGGAACATGCAATCATCTTCGATTCAATTTTTTTTTTGTTATCAAAAATTTTACAATATAAATTCTCTTAATTCTTCTTCATCGTGTCAGTTGTGGCAAGAAATTTTAAAAACACTCGACCATGGTTCAATTTTGTCTACCGAGAAATTGGCTGACGTTTGTCACTGTTTCGCTGATTTTTGTAATTTTTGTAGCCTCACTCTCAATTCCTGGAGATGAAACAGATGAAGACAATGCAATGCTTATTGGAACTATCGATGATTACCGTAAGTTTATAAAATTCATTTAATATTTTAATGTTAGAAATAGAATCCATTTAATTTCTTTTAATCCAAATTTATTTATTCAGCTTTGACTCGAGAATGCTTTAATTCATCTAATTTTAATTCAACAAGATTTCGTCGGCGATTTAGAAGAAGATTTCGTAGATTCCGCAATCGCTATAACAGATAAAGAATTATTGACAACTGCAGCTCCATTTGACAAATATAAATTATGATGAAATTCATTTGAAAATAATAAAGAAAAATTAAATATCACGCACTTCACCAGTAATTCATTACGAGTCTTCCTTTCGACTCTTCAAAGCGATTTTCCTTAAAGAACTTTGTAATGATATTTTGAAGTCGGTTTAGCGATCCTGTCTTTTCTGTTCCAGCTTTTTCAATAGCAGGAATATAAAAATCACGTAAAATAATCATAAGTTTGACAAATTGTTTTTTATAAGTCAAATGTAATCTGAATCCAGCAACTTTTAAGACATTTTCAATGATGTTCATGTACATTTCGTCAGGTTCAGAGTTCAAAATATTTACAAGGAACTTCCACCCTTCATCGAGATTGAAAGGATGTGGTGCTGTTTCTTCTTTTCGTGGATAACTTATCCAAATTGATGCCATAAGTGCAGCAAAATTCGATATTCTTGACTCATAAAGTGATTCGCTTTCAAACTTTTCATCTGTCTTTCGAAATCCTAAACACATCAAGTAATCGCTTTCTGATTGACCAATAAATCGTGGAGGTTTGAAAGGAATTAAAAATGGGCATTCTTTGAATAATTTTGCTCTGAAGATTTCACCGAGATCAGGAAACTTTTGCCATAAAGCGACAGTTAAAGCCGCAATGTAACTTGTTGGGTTTTTATCGTAATTATCCTGCGGAAAGAAATCACATTTGAAATGGAAGTTCTTTAATCAAAAATCAACGAAAGAAACTTACAATAAGTTTTTCAGCTAATCGAAGTTTTGTCCAATCTGCAGCTTCAGGATGGTCTGTTATGGCAATCGCTCCTTTGGTTGTTGTTACTCTCTGGCCTGACAAGAATACACTCAGCTTCTGATAGCTTTCAATTAAAGTGGTCTTGATTTGTTCATTAAGCTGATTTATTGGATTATTTACAACAAGTTTCAGAGCGAATCGAAATCCTTGCAACTCGTTATTTTCAGACAATTGCTTAGTCGCATTTTGTTTCTCGATTAAAAGTCGAATCATTTCATTGTAGTATCTTCCAGTATCAGGTTGAGATAAATGAGAAGCGTATTGTGTGTTGTTTGTTGAAAGTACTTCTTCAACTTTCGGTTTCGATTGAAGTTTGATAAGTTGCGCTTGTTGTTGAGCCTGTTGTTGCGCCTGTTGTTGAGCCTGTTGTTGAGCCTGTTGTTGAGCTTGTTGTTGAGCTTGTTGTTCAGCCAAAGCTTGAGCTTCCTGTTGTTTTTGTTCAGCATCTTTGATTGCTTGTCGGGCAATGGCCTGAGCTTCAAACTGCTTACGTAATTTCATCAATGATTCACAAATCTCACGAGCTTTCAAACAAATCATCTTCATTCCATCTAATGAGTTCGAATATGAAATTTTTTGTGCTTTCAATTCTTCGAATTGTTTTTTGACGACATCTGTAATTGCAGACATTTCTGGTGAGCAGCATTGAACTATTGTAATGAAATTATCTTGCAGTTTATTAAAAATATCACTCTGTCGTTTAAGATTGTCTTTTAATTCTTTTTCCTGTTGTTCAAGAATCTTTTTTGTGTTTTTCATTAATTCTGCTCGTTCTCTTTGATATGCAATTTCTTCCTGTTTCTCGACATTTAGCGCATCTTCAATTTGTTTTTCAAGAGCTGCAACATTTGCTTTATGTTTCTTTTCAGCATCAAGTTTCATATTTTCAATCATATTCTGAACTTTTTTATAATGATCTTGTTCTTGTTTAAGTCGATTTTCCATTTGTTTTCTGACTTTCTCTTTTATTATTTTTTCCTCTTGTTGTTCTTTCATTCTTCGCTTCAGAGAAATGATATCATTTGCTGATACAGGGGAAGTCTTACTGATGGTTATGGCAGGATTTTGTTCTTCTTTTATAATTTTAGTCTCATTCTTTACTGTCTTTTCAACTTCGCCGTTTTCAGTATTTCCATTAATATCAACAAGCTCTACACTGCTATTTGGACCGAGTGTTATTGAATTAACCATCTTTGAAATTTGTGCCGCTCTAACGAAGGCTCGTTCTTTCACAGATTTTTGCTCCAACAGGTCGTCAACGAGAAACTAAGAAAAAAAATATAAATATATAAATTTACAACAAATTTCTTATAACACTTACATTTTCATTTTCTTTCTTAACAGAAATATTGTTAATTGACATGGTTTTAATATTTCTCTATTCAAACACTTTTAACTTCTGTTCTATTCTTCGATTCAAAGTGTTATGAAGTTAGTAAACAAACTTTCTTTCAAGTTGATTAAGTATTACAAATGACATTGATGTTGTGCCAACCAAGGTGACAGAATTCTAAAAATTTATTTCGTTAAAATTTCAAATATAATATGACCGTTATTTTTTCTTTCATATTATACTTCTCAAGAAAAGATTCTTGAATTCTTATTATTTTGATTAAAAATAGGCTTAATTAAACTTTAAGTATAGATTTTTATTTCTATTTTACAAAACTAATAAATCTATTTTTTATGTATTGTAATATCTGATTAACACAATCTCTATCCATTGATCCTTCAATGAAAAACATTTTCAACAAAATTGAATCATTTGAATTCTGAATCTCTAATCCAATGTGCAGTTTAGATTCAGTTTCGTAATTGTTAGTAGAATTCGATGCAACTTCAGTGTTTTTACATTTAGCTCTTCTTCTTTGTCTTTGATTGGACCAAGTATTTTCAGCAGCAACGAGTTCCCACCGTATTAATTGATCCTTTTCTTCAATTGATTTCACTTTTATACTCAGATCATTAAAAATTTTACTCAAGTACTCTACAGTCTCTTTAAACTCTAAATTCGTTATATTGTACGTTAAAACTTTTTTTGCAGATTGAAGAATTTTTGATTTTTCCAAATGGTCTTTGAAACTTGTCAGATCATGAGTGAAACTCCAAGCAATTCCCCATCTTGTGGTTTTTCCTTGAACAAAAATTGTTTTTGTAAAACTTGAAATGTTCTTTGCTTTCAACTCCAGTAAGATCCTTTCAAAATTCTTCTTGCAACCAATCATCGTCGAATAGATTTGAATCTTCCCTTTTAATTGTACACTTTCATTGATTATTTTATTGATGAATCCAAATTCACCTCCAGTTGAAAACACAAGCTCTGATGAAGTTCCTGTTGTTTCAGACCTTGGGAACTTTCTTTTACCAGTGCGATTGCTTGAATTAATTTCATCGTGGGAGCTATAAAAAGGAGGATTGCACATGCAGAATGTTTTCGGATGATGCTGAATTTGAAAAAGTTTATCAAAAATCTTGTTGCAGTCATCTTGCTGTATCACTTCAATGTTTTCGTCTAAATTATTCCTTGAAACATTTTCACGTGCATATTTTACATTTTCGTTGTCAATTTCCAGCGCAAACATTTTCCAACTTTTGTTCATTCGTACTGACAGCAAGCAATAGATACAAGAAGCTCCACATCCAATATCAATACCAGAAATGTCACTTGACCCTCCAATATATTTAAGAAGATCTTCTATCCATAGAAGATAATTCAATCGCAAAGGAACTGTCGGAAGAAGTTTTTCTTTTGGTAAATCAACATTTAGGTTGAAATCTTTATGCAAACAGCATTTCGAAAGAATTCTTACAGATTCATGATCTTTGAAATTTAATTTGACTTTCCCAAACGTGTCCTATAAAATGAGAAATATTAAAAATATTGTTAAATTTTTTTGTTTAGAAATTAACTGTAGAACACAAACCAATTGACAAACTCTTGAAAATTCAGGATAATCTTCCGCCAATGCTTTGAAATCTATAGGATTCTTATAAATATTTCTAGGATGCATAACAATTCAATTATTACTAGTTTAGTAAATATTTTTTAAGCAAAGAAATCTGTAGAAAATGTATTTTCTTTGAAATAAGAAAACTTAACGAAACTTTTGTAAACAAACATGTGAAACATATCGAAAGATTATTTTCGAACAATTAAGATTGTTGCTGCTCAAAATAATATTATAAACAGTTAAGTACAAGTGTGATCAACTATAAAAGTTCATAGAAGTTTTATTCAAAGTATAATCTTTGACTGAAATAAGTTGTGGAGTAAAATCTTTACTGATTTTCAAGCCAAAAAATAAAAAAATAATTTGTAAGTTAACCTTTTATTTTTTTAAAAACATTTACATCTATTTTCATTCGATTTATGAAGTTTTAAAAGAAGATAAACTGATAAACAGCTTTCACTTATCAAATTAAGACAACCATAGAGAGGCTTACATTGACAATAATTAAACTATGCTAATTATAAATAGAAAAGAATTAAAAATGTGACGTTCTTTGATGAAAAATGTTAACAAACAAACAGTTCATAATCCTACTAAGCTGATCCATTTGCCATCGGATTCCTTGGCGTTTTGGACTTAATCTCAGTACTTTCATGCTCTTGAGCTGCTTCTTTGTTTCTTTGTGTTGCTTTCTGTAGACTTTGTAATATGTAATCGGTATCGATCACTACTATTGGTGTAGCTCCATCCATAAGCTTTTGTCTGTAAGAACATGAACAAAAGTCAACAAAAAATTTAAAACAAATGATGAATATGAAAACGTACATGCTAGGCTGTCTTTCATAAATCTCTTGTGAAACATTTCTTGTAAATGAGAATCTCTGTGAATGTGTACGGTCCAACTTTCTGAGAGTTGGTCTTGATGCTCTGATTCTCTTTGGTGGAGCAAGTTCTGCAAGAAGTTCTGTAGCGAAAGTTTGTATCGTTTTCCATGCACTTTCAATTTGAGCCTCATTACAATTCTCCTGGTTTGCAACAAATCTTATGACATATTTTCCTTTGACTTTAGCTGGTGTGAGATGAATTTTCGCTGAAGCATTCATACGAGCGAGAAATTCTTGATTTACTGCATCGGAGTTTCTGACAATAAAATTAATGCGTTAATATTTATGAAAAATCAAAATCTAATTTATCATATAAACTTACAACAGTCGAAAGCAAACCAAGCCCAGAAACACATCGTTTCTCACTTCAAAACGATCATCAGCCTTCACCAACTTTTCGAAATGTTTTCCCATCGAAATGACACGTCTAACATGACTTTGAAGACCCTCCAATCCATACATACGGAACATGAAATAAAGTTTAAGTGATCGGAATCGACGACTCAAAGGAGTTCCAAAGTGACGTAAATCGACGACAGATGTTTCATGTTGATGTTGCAAATAAAGTGGATCAACAGCAAATGCGGCTGTGAAATCTAAAATATTCTTCACCCACATGCACGTACAATCGAAAGCTGTCATTAATAACTTGTTGGGGTTCACTTCGAATGAATCAACAAACTCCATTCCTGCTTTTAATTTTCTCATTTCTGGTACAATAAAAGCATTGCCACCATATGCTCCATCAACATGAAACCATAATGATGGATATTTCTTGCACACGTGTCCTATCTCTACTAAGTTATCAAATGCAACTTGACTTGTTGTTCCAAGAGTTGCTACCACAAAGAATGGCGTTAATCCTCTTGCAATATCTCTTTCAATAGCTCGTTCAAGTGCATCTCCTCGCATAGAATCGTGAGAATCTGGTTCAATAACTCGCAATTTTACTAAATTCATTTTCGCTGCCTTTTCAACCGAACTGTGAGCCTCTGTAGATGCGTAACATACTAATTGTGGTAAATAAACGCTATCATGTGTATCGTAATTGTCGCCTTTAAGTTTTTTAATCGCACGCGCTCTTGCTGCACACATACAAGAGAAAATTGCGTCAGATGCGGATGCTTGAATTGCACCACCGCCAACACTCTCAGAATTGCTGCCTTTACTCAAGAAGAACTCCGGTAAATCAAGTGCCTTCGCATACCAATCTAGCATGATTGCTTCTAATTCTGTCAACGCCGGACATGAAGCCTGTTGAATAAACAAGACAATCAGATTTTTTTCCGCGCGAAATCCAACAGATGATGAATTAATTGAGTAAACAATTATGATGCTGTTCTTTTGTGATTTTTCAATTAACATTTTTTTTGTGGCGTGCTTTATTCGCTTCTGAATTTCAATTGTGAATTTTTTTTTAATTCGTTGCCAATAAATTCGGTAACAATGCGAAGAACTTTAGAACAGAATCACATTTGCAGCACTTTGAAGTTTTTTTAAGTGAAGAATTGAATTTTCATCACTTGATGTGTTTATAATAATTATTCTATTTATTTAATTTTCCACTCACCCATGAAAAACCAATCGCAGCGATACCTGAGCTTAACATATCACCAAGCACCGAAGGATAAGCGTTACCGGCTCCAAAATAAGCAAAGAAATTTGGATGATTCCAATGTAACACTCCAGGCATGATTTTCTTTTCGAAATCGTCCATCACATCATTGTAACTTTCTGATTTTTTTGGCATTTCATCTGATGAAATAAACATTTGATGATAATGTTTGAATATTTTTTCCGTAATTATTATTTACCTGCTAATAGTGGAACTAAATAACCGGGATCAATTGTCGGTGCCACAGGCCGTTCTTCCATTGTTTTCACATAATCACAGATATAATCCACCATCTGCTTCCCATGTTTGCGAAACTCTTCATAATTTTTTGCCATAATTTTATTATTATCTAAACAAATTCTTTTTTTATTGTGGCAATTTTTTTTAAATTCTTGTGAGGTTTTCCTTTTGATTCAAACTTCTTTTTTATAACACTGAGTTTCTTTTTTTCTATCGTTGATGGATGACTTCAAATAAGTTTCTTTTTTTTTAATTCGAGATATTTTTGAGATCTTCTCGCGTTAAAGTTTCCTAAACGACTGATTTCGATGGAGTGAGAATCTTTGTTTTATACAAAACTGAGTAAATGGCTTTGCGGAGCTCGAATATCGTTTTTCTTTTTCTCTTTTATGAATGAATTTACGCTCGCGGTTTACTTTGTGTTCGAAAAGGATGTAATTGAAGTTATTTTCAAATTGAGAAAAATTAAAGAATTTCTTTCATTTGTTAATAAAACTATTGAGAGATTAATTCATTTTCATATTAATTTCATAACTAGAACGCTTTTTAAATAAACCTTGAAAGCTTTTCATCAACTTTCCCATTAAGTTTTAATTTTACATCATAAACTTATCATAATAAAAAATGTGCCCAACAGAGATTTGAGAGATTTTTAAATAATTTTTGGAAAAGATTTAACTCCGAGCGCCAAATATTTGAAGAGTCTCACATATCTCGTACATTTGCTCGTAAAAATTGTACACAGACATCATCATTGTATCTTCGTATTTTTACAATCGCGTATGAAGGAATTATTTTAAGAAAAAAATCATCTCGTAAAACGTTTTCCAATTACACGTCAAATTTTATAATTTTCTTCAGACTAAGTTAGTGAAATGAAATTTTGTAAAAGATAATTGAGAAATCCATAAACAGATTCTTTCGTGGTGGACTTTTTATAAACAGGAATCGAACAATTAGCTTCCTATAAATAGATGATTGTGCATGAATGCGAGGGTGGCAAGTGTTTTACTTTAGCTGCTTACAAAAGCAAATTGTTTGTAAGGATTCTTAACGTGACGGTGCGTTGTAAGTATTCATTACATCAGCTCAGCATATCATTTAACTTCATCACGCATAAAATTCTCATTTTTTCTGCTTGTAAGTTATCGCTTGATATCTAATTAAGATGCACTACCTAGACTCTCTTTAGACTTTTGTCGCTGTGCAAATACAACGAAAAAAGTTTTTAATAACACAAAAAAATTGTCTTTTTAGACAAAAGAAGAAGAGATAATTAAGAAAATTAAACATCACATTGAGTCATCGGCGCTTTAGTCGTGTTTGAATTTGTTCCATTTGTTTTATTCTCAAGTTCTCAAGTTAAAACTTATTAACACTAAAGGCGGGAAATTTACTCTTAAATCTTTTATCGTCATTTTTAAACTAATCGAAAAGTTCAAATACTTCCATCTTCCCCCCATGGTTGAATATTCGTGAATAAATTTTCTTGTCAATTGATTGTTGTGAATATTTAATGAGGGATGAAGTTTTTATATTTTTATCTTTCTTTATCAATATTATATCGTCATCGAGCAAGAAGAATTTGGAAGCTTTTGAATAACGTTACAAATTTCCCGCGTTGAGATATTTTATAGAATTTCAATTTCATAAACTTTTGTTATTAAAATGTTTAATTCCTATCCGACATATTGACGCCAGATTTGAATTAACTTTATACCTACTCTAGACATGAAGCATGCTAGAGCTTCTTATAAAGCACATTAATGTAAGATCATCGCTTGATTGCGTCATTTATGAATAAATGAGAGAGAGATTTTTGAACTTTAATTTTATTGCTGGTTGTTGGATTGGTGAGATTGAAGATTGTCCCCTTTTTGTTATTTTCTGCTCGTGCTCGCAAAATCACAGTCAATATTTACGAACTTTGCGAAATGCCAAAAAGAGGAAGCGAAAAGATGAATGAAGAGAAAAATGTGAGTTAAAAGAAGAAGTTCAAGAATACGTGGAAAATAATCAGACTCATAAATTCTAAATACTTACCTAGTTGAAAATTACAATTCAAATGTATGTTTTAGATTCCCATTCTGCTTAATCATGCTCTCGTGAAGCTTTTTAACCTTTGCAATTTGTTCAAGTCTTGTGCGAAATTCCATTTCATGTCTTTTTCTTTAACGCTGATTCATAGCCGGCGTTTTTTTGGCTTTTTTTTCTAGCATGAACGCAAGCCAAGCCAAGAGAATCAAAGCAAGTTAAAAATAGTTTAAGTACCTATTTGTTTATGACACTTGTGCACAAGCGATTATATAACAAAATTCAATGTCTGTGTCAAAGGGAAAATTCTCACAATCAGATCGGATGTTAACAAACAAAACTTTTATGTTTATAGCTCAACACTCACATTTGTCACAGTTAAACACAATTAAACTACTAAATGGAGTAATTTGATGATAAGGTTTGTGATTTAACATTTTATAGCATGTCTCATTGACGTTCGTAGTTTTTCCAAAAAACCATTGCACGCCTTTCGTAAATCAACAATTGCACATGAAGGCTGCTTCCCCAATCATTTCAAACGAAAACGAATGTGCTTCGATTATTCCGAGAACTTTAAGAAAAATATTTCTTTTCAATTGAAGAAAAACTTATTTTCATGATGTCATCATTTACTTAAGATTGGTTGATGATCTAAAATGAACGTCATGAAGATGAAAATTACGCTGTAGTGGGGTGGAAAATGTAATTTACTTGAATAAACATTGTGATATGTACGCGTAAGCATAAAACCGGACACACAAATAATCCAAGCTTAATCGCAATCTATTCATCATTTTTTGGGTAATTTTCATTAAAATTCCAATAAATGAAACGAGTAACAATCCCAACTCGTTACAATTGCCTTCAACTGCTTCGTCATCATTGGTTCTTCCGATTCTTTTGGTTTTAAGCAGCACGATTCTTTCTCAACATGCTTCTAACAACAAAACACAACTCACAAGTTCAAGTAAAACAAAAAATTTTGATTATGTCGGCCGTCATTCAAAACTGATTATATCTTCACAAAGTCATAAAATAATTTTATGAAATTCAATATAAATTTTGTAAACTTCAAGATACTTAAACTTAAAAGAACTTCGTAATATTTTTTTTCATTCATTTTCACACATTATACAATTTGCGATCATTTCATTCAAAGAAAACATTCATGCGATGCCGTTCAGTCTTCTCAAGTTTCGAATGTAGAATAAAAAGAAGTTCTTTGAGATGATTGTTTTTAAGATAATTACAACAAAACTTTAAAAACTAAAGAAGGTGATGAAAGAGAAATGATCATGACTCAAAGCTTTGATATTTGTAGGATATTTTATTGAACTGTTGCCTCTACAGCGAAAGTCAGCTAATTATTATTGATCAGATATTTTATGCATTTGACTAAACTAGAAGGAAGCAAAAAACTTGAACATTTAACATTTGAGTCATAAATAGAATGAAAAAATTTAAGGATTTCCATTCGATCGAATATTTGGTGAAGTTCCACGTTTTCGTGTCAATTGTGGAGATCGTCTCGGTGATTTAGTTATCATCATTCCATTCTCACTTTCTGGTGATGGCGAACTTCCCCCTCCTGTTGCTGAATTTCTTCGAGATGATCCCATTTTAACATCCAAGTGACGAAAACGTAAAGTGACGTCATTCTTCGAATCGTCGGTACTGTTGAACAAAAATGCCAAAGGCCATGAAATCCATGTTGACTCACTAAGAAATGTTAAAAGTTTTTATTGATTTGTCAAGTACTCTTCAATAAGAAATTCTTACTGTGGTGGAGATTGGACTGTGACTGTTGTTCCATCGCCAGTTGGTGAAGTGACTTCCATTGAGAGTCGTGGCGTTCCGGCTTTATTAATAGCCGGATTGTAAATCTTTGGATCGCTGACCATCCTAACAAAGAATGATCGTTTTTGAGCAAGAGTGTGCTTCTTGCGTGGATCTTCTGTAATCTCCACAAAGTCATCGTCTTGTTCCTTCTCCAATAATTCAGCAGCAAAGTCTGTGATTGCATCCCAAGCATATTCAATATCTTCATCAGTTGCGTTTTGTGCAACGGCGCAGAATCTAATCGTATAACGTTCGTTTACAGAAGCTGGGACCATGTGAAGCTTTCCCGAAGCATTAATAATGCTCAAAAGCTTTTCATTTAACTTATCAGAACCTCTCAAACGAAAACAAACCAAACCCAACTTAACATCATTGCACACTTCAAAACGTTTATCTTTCAACACCAATTTTTCAAACTTTTTTGCAAGCCGAATGTGATGTCGAATGTATTCTTGCAATCCTGAAATGCCATAATTTCGAAGAACAAACCATAATTTGAGCGATCGAAAGCGTCGCGACAATGGCACGCCCCAATGACGATAATCGATTGCTGCGTCAGAATAGCCGTGCTTCAAATACAAAGGGTCGACAACGAGAGCTGAAGTCAAACGAATTCTATCACGTACCCACAATGTTGAACAGTCAAAGCTTGTTAAAAGCCATTTGTTTGGATTTGTGTTGAACGAGTCTGCGTATTCAATGCCCTGGAAAATTTTCATGACGTCATTGGAGAAAATCTTTAACGCCATTTTGAAAGCAAATTGAATTACCTTTAACAATGGCTTTAATTCTGGGCAAATGAAAGCATTTCCAGCATACGCAGCATCGACATGAAGCCAAACGTTTGGGAATTTCTGGAGTGAACGTCCAATCTCGTCTAAAGCATCAAAGGAACATGAGCCTGTTGTTCCCAAAGTTGTTGAAACAAAGAAAGGAATTAAACCTTGTAATTCGTCTTCTTCCATTGCCTTTCGTAATAATAATAAAGAAAAAGAAAATTTCTTCATTAATGAACTAATCGTTAATTTAGTGGAAAAGATTTGTTTGCAATTGTAATGATCATAACAATTGGAAGTTTCAATTTTCCACCCACGTACATCATAACTAAGCGCGTTTTTAATGAAAGTAAACAATTTGTAAGAAAACAATTTTTAGATATTTACTTACTTTCATCAACGTTTCACCTCGCAAACTACAATTGGAATCAGGTTCGAGAATACGTAACTTAACGAAACTTATCATTGCTGCTTTTTCAACACAACTGTGGGCTTCCTTTGAACAGTAAGCCATCAACTTCGACAACAAATGTCCTTCTTCTACAAATGGATGTCGTAATTTCAATGTTTTGATGGCTTGTGCTCTTGCTGCAAGCATCGTCACAAGAATACATTCAGATGCTGATGTCTGTTGATTGAAAAATCATTCAAAAATCTTATTAACCAATTTAAAATCATTTAAATGACCTGAATAACTCCACCGCCTTTGCTTCCTTCTTTCAATGCCAGAAAATCGTCAGGGAGTCCAATCGCTTTACCTTTTATGAACATTTAAACATTTTCAATTTATTTTATTGTCCCGGAAACAACGAAAAACATCGTAAGATTAAAAATATTTAAAAATAGATGAAAAATGCTTTGAATGGAGATATCATCTGGCACTCTACAATCCAACGCAACTTCACATAAACAACTCATCGAAATTTCAAATTAAAAAAAACGTGAAAAGAGTTTCCATGTCGACCTTTCATTCATCTATTTTTAAACTCAATTAATTGAGGGAAGATTGAATTTAAAAATAGAAGTTCAATACTTTTGATGTTCTTAACAATTGAAATTCGATGAAAGAAAATATCGTAAAACATTTGCTTAAACGTAAAAAGTCTTTAACTGCTAATGAATGTCAGGAATGTATAAACAATCAAAGTGAGAAACATCTTTTCCTACTACGCTATAGCGATGACTCACCTAACCAATCCAAAACAATCGTTTCCAATTCTGTGCATGCAGGACTTGCAGCCTAAATCAAGATTAAGATTTATTTTAAGAAATGTCTCATTAGTTTCTTCAATTGATTAATAATCACCCATGAAAATCCAATGCATCCAATTGCGTCACCAAGCATGTCGCCTAAGATCGAAGGGAATGAATTTCCGGATGGAAAATATGCGTGAAATCTTGGATGTTGCCAATGAGTAACTCCAGGCATTATTTTCGTTTCGACGTCTTCCATAATTTTCTCCCATGGCTCAGCATTCATTGGAGCTTCTCCAGGAATCAAAGATCGTAAATATCCGGGTTCAACTGATGGAGTAACTCGGCGATCCTCCAAAGTCTCTAAATATTGACAAATATATTCGACCATTTCAGTGCCGCGTTTTCTGAATTCTTTGCTATCCATGACGTAGTTTCTTTGTTGAATAAATTTATCGGGAAAAGAGCAGAAAAATAATTATTGTGAGAATTCATTTGTGGGTGGAAAAAAATAAATAAAAATGTCGATGATTATTCATCGACATTAAATAACTTTGGAATGTGAAATAGAAAATTGATTGAGAACTTTGCCGGGCTTGACACATCATTACTTCATGAAAACATCTCACAATTTGAAAAGAAAAGAAAAAAGAAAATGCGGTAATTGATTTTCATCGCACATTCATTGATATTCATTGGAGAAAATTAATTCAATTGAGATATAAACGAGAACATGAAAGAATTTCCTGCAGAATATAAATTTCTTTTTTCTTCCAACTTTCTCTTCTTGATATATTTTTATTCATCATAGTCTTTATACTTTTCATTTCTCTCATCGTTGAATGTATCAACTTGTTGAGTTACAAAGTTTCATTGTGTTTGTGAATAAATAACTTCGATAGGTGGAAAAGCACAAACTTGATTTTCATGATTTAATTTTAATTTTAATTTTATCTGCAATCTCATCAACTGCCACTTAATAAAACTTAATTCATTTAAACAGAAAAAATTATATTTCCGACCATAATACAATTATGGTCGCTTTAATTGCTTTTTAATTAAATTTCTTCAATTTCACTTTCAACTCACTTTAATTTTTAACTAGAATTAAAATTGAAAATTCTGCAAGTTCAACTTTCTGCTATATTTTATTCTCCTTTTTTAACTTCTATCTTCACCAAAGATCCAACTCGAACTGGCACCAAATCGCTTCGTCGAGGATAATTTTATTGGAGGATAAAAATTTTCTTCTTTTTCATGTTATTTCTGCTCGGTTCTGGTGCGAATTTTCCTTTTCTCCATTTTATTCTTCTCGTCTAACACTACCACAACATTCTTTTTATTATTGATCCAATATCTACATCATTGTTCTGACTTCATCCTGATATTCCTTCTTAGTAATATGAACAACATTGATATCTAAATAAATTGAAGGGCAAAGCATCTTCGCGCGTGTCTATCAAAAGGAAGAAAATTTGATTAAGTTGTCGTCATAGATGGAGAACTAAACTTCTATGCTTGCTTCTTTAAATGATTGTTTAGATCAAAGTTCAGAGTCACAAGCATCAATGACATATTGTGAATTAAAAAAGGAGAAAGAAATCGTTAACCTGTGGAATAAATTTTTTAATAGAAATGTAAGGTTGGGCGTGGGTGGGATGTGGAGAAAGGAAATTTTATCAATGAAATTCATTGACTTGAAGGCTTCCTTTGAATGAAATTTTGAAGATATTTGCTGTATGAATTTAAAAGTCGTGATAATATGACATGAGTATTTTCAAATAACTCCGAGTATTTAACATGACAAAGTTGTAGGTGGAAATGTTTATGATTATCAATTTATTAAGAAGTTGTACCCTTTTGAAATATTTTCTCATGGTTTGAAAATGATGACAAAATTGGATTTCCCTTGAACGCTGATAGTTGATTACTTGTTTTATTCAATTTTCTCAATACTTCCAATTAAAATCTGCTAACAGCATCAATGTCGATAAAAGCGTGTCGCTTCAAAATGTGAATAAAAGAAATGAAATAAATTGCGGCATCGAATGTTGGTTGAAGATTTTTTCTTTCTTTTCGTCTCGAAACGTCAAGTACGGAATTCAGGCCAAGAAGTGTGAAAATTGTTGAGGGAAATTCCATTCGTAGGATGATAGCGTTAAGGAGATAGAAGAAATTCTTCATCATCATATTAAATTGTCTTGTCAGAAATATTTACTAGGGTGATTAAGAAAATTTCGTCACGTTTTGTTGTGTTGATATTGAATGCTTTTGAAACTGAAAATGTTAAGCTTGACATTGACATCACTTTTTATATTCTCGTGTTGCTAAAACTTAAATTCATGAATGGATTATCGATTTTCTTTTCTAACGTAGAACGATTTCAAAAATCGACAGAGAACTTGTGCTACTTTGATATGATAGACAATTTAGATTAAATATTCACAATCATGATTGCATCAATATTCACTTTATTTTGTTACATTTTACAGAAAATGGAAAACTATAAAAAAGGGAAGAACGTGGAAGAAGAACTAACAAAAGATCGAATTCCAATCGATATTCTGCCAGAAAGTTTCTTATGGATGCATGTTAAGGGCGGAACAAAAGTAGCAAATGTTGTTGAATATGCGGAAAAAGCTTTCAATTCAGGCGAATATAGATCAGTTGTTTGGAGTGGCAGTGGTGGTGGCGTGCCTAAAACAATATCGTGTGCTGAAATTATGAAGAGAAATTATGATGTACATCAAGTCACGCAATTAGCGTATCAAAAGTAAGCATCAACATGAAAAGTTTTTCATCACTTTCTACATTTGTGAATTTCTTCTTTTACTTTGTGTTAACAGAAGCGATGAATATTGGGATCCAATATTGAAAGGTCTTGATCCCATCATTGTTACCCGTCAAGTGCCTGCCATTCACATTCTTCTTTCTCTTGATGACATCGATGTCAAAACTCCCAGTTATCAGAAGTCAAAGACACCATCAAAATTTTGGCCGGAACCACAAGCGAAACATCAGAAGAAGGACGAAGACTACATTTATAAGAATAAACAGAATGGTAACAAAAGAAACAACAATCACAACAAACAGAAAAATTGCAATGACCAAAAGAAAAGTTCTTCGACGAATGCAAGAAATTCAGGAAATAAGAATAAAGGGCAACATGAAGCAGCGCCACAACCAGGTCCATCTTCGTCCAAATCCAATGACATTCAAAGCTGATGATATGAAAATAAAACAAATCAAATTCTTTCATAAATAAAGAATTTAATTTATTGTTGAGTTGAAATTTTTAATTGTTTTCATTTCGTCCCAAACTTTTTTTGGAATAAAATATTTACAGAAAAGAAAATAAATTTAGATTGAAATCAAATGAAATTTTGTTAGGTTCGAGATTGGAGATGAATATTTTGTATTGGTTTTGTTTTATTAGTTCTGTGAACACACAAAGGTCTTGTTGCATTGCTGGAAAAGTGCTCTACATTTTCTTATTTCTTTCTCTCACGAGAAAATTATCTAATTTTTCTATTAATGCTGAACATTTTGATTGTGGTTCATGTTATTTTAATATTCAAATCGATACTTTACTTCTCATCATTGATTAAATATTTACGTTTAATTTTTAAATATCTTTTATCCTCATCTGCTGCTTTACTTCGCTAGATAGTTTTCAAGTTTTATTTCTCGTCATGTGATATTTTTCATACTTAAATTATGAAAGATTTGATTCTTTTCATTTTTATTCAAATGAAATATAATTTTCTTACAAAAAATAAAAGAAGAAAAGCGAAACTAAAAAAATGATCTATGACTACAATGATTACAATATTTGTTGGACTTCAATTATTTGATGAGTTATAGTTAGCTTGTCTAAAAATTAAAGGCTGGAAAATGAGGATTTCTCTTTTAACATGGTTCCCAACTCAAAACTTGTTGATAGTTCAACTTCATTACAAAACAGCTAAGGTATCGGTTGAGAATCGCGATGTTTCTTTTAATAAACATTTGATTAAAAATTTGGAGGGAGAAACGAATCTTTACGCTTCACTTTCTCCCGGAATATCACCCAAAGCATTGTCACTAATCGGAACAATGAGATTATCCTTTGACATTAATTCATATTTTGTGACAAAATGCGTAAAACGTAAGCATAGAAATGTTTCCTCCTCAAACTCGTTGAATATTCGACGATGATGAAAATATGCATGTGAGAAGATACGATAAACACGTCGACACACAGATCCAAGCTTTAGTACCGACGAATCTTTTATTGATACACTAAGAGGGGAAAAGAAAATTTATTAAAATAATCAAAACATTTTCAGAATTTAGTTAACTCACCGAGACGGAAAATATTTGTTACTATTCAATAAACAAGCAGCTCCATCAAGTGTATGCCGCGTATAATCAATAGCTGGACATTCTTTTGGTGTTTTATGTGCAGCGCATAAAAATATCCACTGCTCGGTTGCTGTCATTTGTGTACAAGTTGATGGAAAACATTGAGTTTGTAATCTCACCGCAAGACCATTCAATTCCATACAGAATTGTCTATAAAAAAATGTATTAGAGGAATTTAACTTAAATTGTGTTGAGAAATTAAATTCCTCCTCACCTTAGATGTTCATATTTCCAGACACCTTCGTCTTGTCCATCAGGCATATTTAATATCAATTCGACATTTGAAGGATTTTTCCGAATAAGTTGCTGTATATATTGCTGCACCACCAAGGTGCTGTCCATTTCCTCAAAAGGTTCATCTTGCCATCCACAAAATTCCTGTAATGATAATAAAAATTAGAAAATAGCAAATAAAGAAAATTTTCACTCGACTTCGCCAAGCCCCAGAAAATTTACATTTTCATGTTTTTCAACTAAGATAATCTATTTAACCATTTCTGATATCACTTGGGTTTGGATTACACTGCAAAATGTACTTTGAACTTACTTTTGCCGATGTTCCGGGCCTATTTCGTCTAAGAACGAGTTGATTTGCAGCTGCAGAAGCATCCATTACCATTTTTGAAGTAAAACAAGTAGAAATTATTAAAAAATGCACAAAAAAGCGCTTTAGTTAATGTCTGTCCACGACTGAGTAAGTTTTGGACAAACAGACAAAGTTAGGAAAGTGAAGGTTTACTTTCTTATTGTTAACATTGTAAAAAGGTCTCCTCGGTATATATTTCGGCAAATCATCTCGCTAAGTTCGTCAATTGGAAAAAAGAATAAACGATTAATCGAAAGTTATTATATTAATTCAATCTTTGTTCTAATTTAAAATGTCAAGAGGCAGCAGTGCTGGTTTCGATCGTCATATTACGATCTTTTCACCTGAAGGAAGACTATATCAAGTTGGTAAATAGTCGACATAAATTCAGAAGGAATGAAATTTGTTTCAAAATTTGTTTTTCTATATTTTCATAGAATATGCTTTTAAAGCAATTAATCAAGAAGGAAATACATCAGTGGCTTTAAAGGGAAAAGATGTAGCAGTTGTAGCTACGCAAAAGAAAGTTCCAGATAAGTTAATCGATCCTGATACTGTAAGTCATTTATTCCGGATCACAAAACGAATTGGATGTGTGATGACAGGCAAAATTGCTGATAGCAAGTCACAAGTACAGCGTGCTCAATATGAAGCAGCTAACTGGATGTATAAGTACGGATATGAAATGCCAGTCGATGTTGTTTGTCGTCGTGTTGCTGACATTGCTCAGGTTTACACTCAAAATGCTGAAATGCGTCCTTTAGGTTGTTCAATGATTCTCATTGGATTCGATGATGAACTCGGTCCATGTGTTTACAAGACAGATCCAGCCGGTTATTATTGTGGTTTTCGAGCTATTTCAGTTGGTGTAAAGCAAACTGAAGCAAACAGTTATTTGGAGAAGAAGCTCAAGAAGAAGATGGACTACAATGAAGATGAAGCTATTCAAATGGCAATCTCATGTTTGTCAACTGTTCTTGCTCTCGACTTTAAATCAACTGAAATTGAAATCGGTGTGGTGTCTCGTGAAAATCCTGAATTCCGTAAATTGCCTAAGGAGGATATTGAAAAACATTTGAATGAAATTGCTGAAAAGGATTAGAAAACTCCAGTGAAGGAATGATATGCTGAACATTTGAAATTCATTCATTTCTTTATTATTACATTTGTATTTTGGAAAATTTGAGAAATTGAAGATGGGATTCTTATAATAAAAATTTAATTAAAAAAATGTTTACGTTTAATTGGTTGGTCCGGCAGCTGCTGGATTTCTTAAAACCAAGACGACAGAGTCTCCTCTTAAGAACATTTTACTGATGAATCGATCTTTGTTGACAGGTTTTACCTTTTTCTTCCCTTTTCCAGTGCGAGGAACTTCCGTCCACATTTCCTTCACATTCTCTAACACCATGTTGCAATGACGATCAAAAGCTTTTACACGACCAAGCAATTTCTTATTGTTCCGACAATTAATAAGAACTTGAGTGTTATTTTTCACTGATTGAGTAAGAACTGAAAGGGGTCCTGTGTTGAATTCTTCCTCTTCCAACTTTTGAAGTTCTTCAGGAGTTAATTCAGATTTTGGTTTCAAAGCCGCTTAATTCAATTCAATGAAATAAAAGCTTAATTTCATGTTGAAAATTTTAAATTATGTTGATCTTACCCATTATGGATTCTTCTGTTTTATTGTTGAAATGCTTATAATGATTGTATTCTTATTTTGCAAATAAATTTTTTAATGTTTATATCTGAGGTGACTGAATGTGTCGCGTTTAAACGTTTGATGCGGGGTCAAAGCTACGTCAACAATGTGCGTAAAATACGTGAGCTGAGTATAAAAAGAATGAAATATTGAACATGCGCCATTTTTCAGAAAAGACTATAGTATCATAAAAAGAACAACTTCATAAAATATTTACAATATCTAATTTTTAAAATTTATTAAGCTTCTTTAATGTACTTTAGATGGCTAGAAACATAACTACACCAAATGTATCAGATGGCGAGATTGTCGAGGACCTTTCAGAATTTTCCTCAGATGATAATTATTTCGATAATCTTTCAAAAAAGTTGAGCAATAGGAAATTAGAATTAGAGCTTGAAAACAGTTTTGCTGGACAATTCGGTGAGTGGACGTATCATAAATTTATCAAATAGTCTTTAAATTTCTTCTTAAATGTGTAAAAATTTCTTCTACTTTGATATACAAAGCTGACTATGGAAAAGAAAATCGTTTTCGTCATAGAGCAAAACGACCTTCGACTAAGAAAAAGAAAAGAATAAAATCAGGAACATTTCTGGATTCACGAAGCAGAGCTTATCGCGCCTCGTCTATATTTTCAAATTATTCTTTACCTAAGCGCAAAACAACTCAATCAAAACGTAATGTTAAAACAAAAAATATCAAAACAAATGGCGACTATGAGAAAAGTGTAACGATTGAGGTTGACAATGAAAGTGTCATTGAAATTGATCCTGACTCAGATGAAAGTAGTGATGAAGAATTACTTAAACTTCGACTGAATGCATTAAAGTCGAAACCTGAAGTTAGAGATATTTTTGATGATGTTAATGAAGAAGTAAGTCAACCACCATCGCCATCAATGGCAATCAAAGACTCATCGGTAGAAGAAGTACAATTAAGAATCATGGCTCTTAAATCAGCAATGCTTAAGAAACGACACATTTTTAAGGAGAAAAAGAAGAAGAGGACTCTGGAGAATGAAAGGCCGTACTCACCTTCTGAGGATGTCATTCCAATTCCAATTGAAGCAGACGATCCAACAGAGATGGAATTCAGTCCTTTAGGGTCACCTTTCAATGAAGTTGTCGACACAGAAAACCAACAAATAGATATGGAAATTTCCAATAGCCCAATAATGAATGAAGAGAGAGAAACAAGCGATATGGATATTGCACCATCACCTTCGGAATATGCTCGTAATGAGCCACCATCAGATGAAGATAATAACGAAGAGATAGCATTAAGATCTTTGCTTTTAACTTCAATTCAGAAAAAGAAAGTTTTAGAAAATGAAAATCGGGACCAAACAAATTCCTCCAAAGATGATCATGAAATTGAGTCAATGACAATAGAAAACCTTAAAATGGCTGTGCAAAGGTTGAAACAAAAGAAGAAGGAATCTTCTTCAATTACAATAAAGTCGGGAACTAAAACAATTGCAATGTTACTTGAAGAGAAACAAAGAATTAATAAAGTGAAAGAGTCAAATTCAGTTTCGAATGAAGTCAAAACTCACCATGGAGATTCAGAAATGACGTCAAATGAAATACAAAATGATGTCGAACAATGTTATCTGTCAAAAGAGATATCACTGGAGAAGTTTCCACATAAAAACTTTTTAGTTCGAACAATCACAAATGACCTCGTGGTGAAAGAAAAAGCAGAAATTTCTCATGCGGATTCAAAAAGTCCTTCAATTGAAACTGATCAAACATTCTCAACAATCACAGACACAAAAAGCATTCCACTCATTGCAGTTGGGGCAAAACGAAGTCGATTAGTGACTTCACTTGAAGCCGTTAATAAACCAGTATCGAAACTCATAATATCAGTGAATGCTGAAAGTGATACAGATGATGATGGAAGTCCCAGTAAAGTTCCTGTAAAAAGACCAAATAGAAAGATTTTAGAAGTTCCCGTGTCGAGTGAAGGTAAGGAAAAGTCACAACCCCCAAAAGGGTTTGAAATTAATCTCGACAACTTCCTTAAAACCGTGAGGTTAGAACAGGAAACAAAATCGACTCAAAAACCTGCAAAAACTCCAATAAAAGCACCTGAAAACTCGCAAATTATTTCAACATTATCAAAAAGCGCTTCGTCAGTAAAACATTTGCCATTGTCATCACAAATTGAATACGAACAGTTGATACAAAAAATGAAAATTCTCGAAGAATCAAAACAAAAACGACTTAAAGTTCGTCAGATAAAAAGAACGAATTCTGGAAACGTGGAAAAAGTTGGAAAATCTTCGACATCGATTGATAAACCTCCACAAACATTTGAAACGAAGACTCAAACGAAAGTTGCACCAAACAAGATTGAAGATTCATTGAGAAAAATTCCACATCTTGATGCAGATGCCAAACAAAGATTCATTGATAAGACTGAAACTACTTATAAACGTCACAGGTTCGTTAATGTCTAAAATGATCTCAAATTATAAGAAAATTTCTTTCATTATTCTTGAAATTCTTTTACTTAGCGATAAACTGATGACATCAACTCAGGAAAGCATCAAATTACTTCAAGAAAATGAAGACGACATGAAGAAACAAGAGAAGTTGTCAACTCACGTTGCAAATCTTGAACGCCTTCTGAAAAAGTACAAATCAAATCTAAACATAGTCAATCAACGAGTCACAGTTAACATTCACAAAATTGTGCAATCGCAACGTGAGATGTTTAAGCTTCGAACGCATCAGAAGAATTTCGGTAAGATTTGTCAACAGGTTGGCGTAATTATCCGTGGTGATGGCTACAGGTGAATATCATTTCTCTAAGAAATGTCAAAAATGGTGGAAATTTAACTTTCTCATGAATTAAATTTTCACAAATTTTGAAAGTTCTTTTTATTTGATTGAGGTTGAAAAGTGAATTCTTCTTCATGGTTCTTACGTTTCTCCATTTATTTGTCATCACAACAAAATTTCTTACCTTTTCCAGCTTGCCTGAAGATCAATCGATGGATGTAGAAGAAAATTTTATGAAAATCGCTGGGAAAACGGAAGACATAATTAGAATATCAAACGATGAAAATGTGAAAAGCAACATGAAAATAATAACAGATCGTGTAAAGAGTTTTGTTAATGAGAAGCAAAAAAATTCTCTTGCGGGTTCGAAAGTTAAAGAAGAAGATGATAAAGTTAATAATAACATAATAAGTGCCAAAGACATGCCATGCTCTTCAATTCCAGTCACAGCTAATACTTCCCTTGATACCAAAGATATTCCTAATATTAAAAAAGGTGATGAAGATGGTGATAAAGAAGTGTCAGAAGTTTCCAAACTCATCGAAACAATAGAAGATACTCCAATAAGCTTAAATTCTGAACTCACAGTGCCAGTGGAATATCCAGAAATCGGAAAACGTCCCAAAAAACTTCTTGATGAAGAACATTCTATGGATGGAGAGAAACGAAATGTTGATGGAAATTTCTACAAGAAGAAGCTTAAATATGAATCGCCGTTGGATTTTCTGCGACTGTCAAAGAATAAGTACGAAACAAAGAAGTGAATGATGCTTCTAAGAATGCGAATTACTTAATAATTTATTATTTAGAACTTTAGACTAACAACCAAAGAAAATGATATTACTTAATTCATTTTATATTAAATGAAACTTTTCATTTGTACAAAATTTAGAGATCCATCGGTGAATAAGATCGTGTGCCCTTATGATCTGGAAGGTACATGCAATGATGTAAATTGCAAAATGATGCACATATGACAAAATTTCTTGTTAACAACATCAGTTGGCATGACGATTGTGAGGTAAGTTTTTTGCTAACTCCACTTGACTTTATCCAACGCATCCTAACATAGCACAAACAAAACAATATCATAAGTTTTATTAGAGTGATAAAAGAAAAATATATGAAGAGAAAATGGTGAACGAGAGCGACTTTTCTTGTCATCTGCAAGTCTTAAAATTCCACATAGAAAAATAAAACCGTTGAAAGTGTTAAGTTTCTTTTTTTTTAGTTCTTTTTAGTTTCGTTCTAAACACGCAAATTTTATTTGGTTGAAAAATTGGATTTAAAGAGTGAATAAAGAAAGAAAGAAAAAATATAAAAAACTTGTTTTGTTTCTCTAAATTTATTTTTCAGCATCAACGAAGATTTAATTATGAAATGGGAATTTTATAGAAACACATTTTTCTGTCAGATCCAGTGATGAGATAAGATCCATTCCAAGCAACGTTGCCAGTATAAGCGCAAATCTTTGATGAAAATATTGGAATTGTACTCTTTTGGTGAACAACTTTTAGTTCAGTTCCCGCTCGATTACAAAGAATTGCTGAAACTAATGGATTTTGAGGGTGCAATTTGAAGACTTTTCCAATGTCAGTCAATCTTTTACTGTAGATTGGAACACTAGAAACAAAACAATGTCAACAAAACGCTTCGCTGATAATTTCAATAAACTTACTCAGGTTTAGTAACGTCATAATAAAAAATCTGATCAACAGCTAAAACAGCAACGAAACAAGGGTTTTTAATCGACCAATCAAGACACATGAGTGGCGCATGAGTTTCGAAACTGTAAAGCGATTGACGAAGTTTCAAACAAAAAATGAAAACATTTCCATTCTTCACGCCAATGATCAACTTGTTGAGTTCTTCAGGATTGAATTTTACACTCGTAACAGCAGCCGAGAAATTCAGAACACAATGCTGATCATAATTTTCTTGAACGGAGAAAACTTTACAAGTGTGATCATCGCTTCCAGTAGCAAGAAAATCCTCTGTGAAGTCGATTGAGTTTATGTAACCATCATGAGCTTCAATTGATTTTAAGCAAGTTGCATTCTCTTCATTTGTTGAAAAGATTTGAATCTCGTAGTTGATAGCTGCAGCAAAAATTATATCTTTAACTATAATCGATGAGCAGAGTTTCAGGATTCGAACTTCCGATAATGGAATTTCTTGAATCTTTTTGTAGTCGATGCTGTAATCATCTTCGCCACTATTATCCAATGCAAGTACTAGCACTTTTCGATAAAGAGCTACCAAAACTGAAATTAAGAATATTTATCAAACATTGAAAATTAAAAAAAAAATTAAATCTTACTTATGTTTGCTCCGTGAATATTTGATGAAGAAGAATCAAAACTGATGATTTTCTCACTTAAATCAATCTCAAATGTTGGCCTAACTAGCGTTGTAATCGGCTTATTCATATTGTTTTTATTTATTTATTTGTTTCAATCTGTTGAAAACGTGATGAAGAATAATTTACCGGCACACGCGGAATGTAAACAAAAACAAATGAAGGAAATTTACTCAAAACTACCTAAAATTACAAGACCACCCAAACTTCGACTGAAATTTTCTCACACTTTCTCATTTTACTCACCTGAGTTAGTGTTAGTAAACTGAAATCTGAGAAAATACATTTCGCGAAAATTAATTTATTTTCACGATATTAATTGAAGGTAAAGAGTAGGAAAAGCAGGAAAGTAAAACTAACCCATCATGACTTGGGGATTTGTTACTTGCGGTCCGAATGAAGCACTTGTTGTTTCAGGTAAGTTGAAATCATTTTTAAGCGCCATTGAGTCGCGAAAAAAAATCGATAATCTCTCAAGCAATTTTCTGAAATTTTCAATGAAACTTGTCACATAATTTACGGCATTTATCAATGATGGAGTGTTTATAATGAAGATGTCATTTTGAACATATTTCAGGCATAACTTTTCAGGAATAATATTATTTCCTATAAATATCCAAAAATCGATTTTTTTTCCTCTCAAATGTTTGTACCGAAAATTAATAATTTTACAATAATAATAAAAATTTAAATTTTCCATAGGATGTTGCTATATGAAGCCTTTGCTTGTCCCTGGTGGACGTGCTTTTGTGTGGCCATCAATTCAACGTGTTCAAAGGTAGGAAAAATTCTATTGATATAAAAATTAAAAATTAATTTATGTTTTACTTTTAGAATTTCATTAAACACCATGACACTTCAAGTAGAGTCTCCAACAGTTTACACTAGCCAAGGTGTTCCCATTTCTGTCACAGGTATTGCCCAAGTAAAGATCCAGGGCCAAAACGAAGACATGCTGTTGGTAAGTCGCAAATTTTAATGCTTAAGATGAAATAAACAAATTTGAATAATTTTCAGACTGCTTGCGAACAATTTTTGGGCAAATCAGAGTCTGAGATTCAACACATTGCCTTGGTAACATTGGAAGGACACCAACGAGCAATTATGGGATCGATGACCGTTGAAGAAATTTACAAAGATCGCAAGAAGTTCTCCAAGCAAGTCTTCGAAGTGGCTTCATCGGATCTTGTCAACATGGGCATTACTGTTGTGTCATACACATTGAAAGACATTCGTGATGAAGAGGTAAGTAATGAAACTCAACAAAAATATTTCCTCAACATTCTCTTCATAAAAATACAGTTTCGTTGAGATAAAAATCGATTTTGATTCATATCGTCATCTCATGATAAATCAGCCGTCAATCAAAATTTGCCACCTACGACTGATTTATGATGATTGAAACTGATGTGACGACAGATTGAGTGAAAACCATATTTGTAAATCTTTTTTCATTTAACATCTTTCCAATTCAAAAACCTTTATTTTACTGCTAATAATTTTTTCGTAAAAATCAAAAAAACTGCCACCCGGGTTTTTATCAGGGTGCCAAGGTATGTTTTTATATATTTCTGTGATATCAGATCTTTTATTTCTTTTTGTTTGGTATTAATTATCATCAACCTTCTTTGTTTTTTTATTATCTGACTATCTGAAATGCTTTGAATCACATGAAAGTTGTCTTGTGGTTCTTTGATAGGCGCCTAAAGGTTTTCCATCAAACAAACTTAAACTTTCATTATTGCTTTATTTCTTTTAGTATTTCATTGTAAATACCACTGATATCAATGTTTGAAATGACACTCTAAAGCACATTTCTATAATTTCTGTAAAACAAATTTCAACACGAACAGACACAAATTTTACACACAAATGATTATAAAGTTTTGTAGTCACTTAGATGTTCATTCCAATCATCTATCGATTGATTAAGCTGACGTTTTATGTCTTCTTTGTTTTTGAATTTTGAAGGGTTACTTGAAATCTTTGGGTATGGCACGAACAGCTGAAGTCAAACGTGATGCGCGCATTGGTGAAGCTGAAGCACGTTGTGATGCACAAATAAAGGAAGCGATCGCTGAAGAACAGCGAATGGCATCTCGTTTCTTGAATGACATTGAAATCTCAAAAGCCCAACGAGATTTCGAACTTAAGAAAGCTGCTTATGATGTCGAAGTTCAAACCAAGAAAGCAGAAGCTGAAATGGCCTACGAATTGCAAGCTGCAAAGACAAAGCAGCGCATCAAGGAAGAACAAATGCAAATCAAAGTCGTTGAACGTACGCAAGAAATTCAAGTGCAACAGCAAGAACAAATTAGACGTGAACGAGAATTAGAAGCAACAATTCGACGACCAGCAGAAGCAGAAAAATTCCGTCTAGAGAAAATATCAGAAGCCAACAAAATGAGAGTTATCTTAGAAGCTGAAGCAGAAAGTGAAGCTGTAAGAAATTTTCATACTTTAATGAACACCAAAAAACATTTAAAATAAAATTTTAGATTAAAATTCGTGGTGAAGCCGAATCATTTGCCATTCACGCTAAAGCTAAAGCTGAAGCTGAACAAATGGCAAAGAAAGCAGAAGCTTACAAGGAATATCGTGAAGCAGCCATGGTTGAGATGCTTCTTGACACATTACCAAAGGTAGAATTGATGAATTAATTAACTTTTTTTGAAGATAAATAATTGTTTATTTTCGTTAGGTCGCAGCTGAAGTTGCCGCTCCATTGTCTCAAGCCAAGAAGATCACAATGGTGTCATCAGGCACTGGTGAGATTGGCGCTGCTAAACTGACGGGTGAAGTTCTTTCAATCGTCGGCCGAATTCCAGAACTTGTCAAACAAATGACAAACATTGACATCTCGAGGGTAAATCAAAATCATAAATATATTTAAGCGTCATCTACTGTTAAGCTTGTTTAAATCTTCAACTCATTCATCTTGTGATGTGAACAATAATTGAAAACTTTCGTAATGAGATTATTTTGTCAAGGTTTCTGTTTCGTTATTAATAGTGCAGTGTTAAATTCTTTTGTTTCAAGTATTTATATTAACTACAGTGAACATTCTATAAATCTCTTATTTATTTGAGAATTCACTGTAATTTTTGTTTTATTTTTACTGTGTTTGTACATAAAGTAGGGTAAAGTGACATAAAGTGGTTACAAAAAAAAAAGAGGACCTATTGTGGTAACACCTAATTTCGAATGCGATTTTCTTTGCTATTTTACATTTTTATGGCTCAAAACTTTTTACAGAAGTGCTTTGAACTATCTACTCTACTTCTGTACAAAGTTTTGAGCCATAAAAATGTAAAATAGCGAAGAAAATCGCATTCGAAATTAGGTGTTACCACAATAGGTCCTCTTTTTTTTTTGTAACCACTTTATGTCACTTTACCCTACATAAAGAATTTTAAATTTGATTAGTCACTGAAATCATCACACGAGTTTGAAAATGAAGCTTACATTGAATTTAATTAATTATTTTCAATATTTTTATTTCTTTTTTTCTTCTAATTTTAGTCTGTGCATGCTGGTTAAGTATTTCATAGCGTAACATTAAAAACATGATAAAAGAAATGTTAAGAAAGAACAAAAAGACAAAAATCATTGTAAACTCGAAACTCAAATAAGAAAAAAAGAATTGTTTTCGTCTCGTGTAACTTTTTTGTGTCTTTTAGTGAGTAAGGTGAGTTTCAAAAATGTAAACAAAAATTGCACTTGATATGATTACCTACTTTTGTGAATGTTTGAATATGAAATTTAAAAAGCTTTTTGAGTTTTTCACATGTAGAAAGATCTCAATTACTGTTGGTATTATTTAATTAAATTAAACTTCAAGTCTTAATGACATACGATGAATTTTGACATTACATTTGATCTCATTGGATATTTGATCTCATTTTTATTTAACATTTGAACACAAAACATTCCAAATTTATATTTATACTCGCTTGTTTTGAGGATTTTTATATTATCCAGAAAACCTCAGTAAATTACCTACATATACAATTAAGAGCTTCAGTCAAGATATTTATATACAGAAGAAAAGTAGCTTAACTTTCTTACTTAATCAAATTGATATCCTCATACCAAAGTTAAATTTTTATACGAGAAAATCTTTTAATGATTTTTTACATCTCGAGTTTCAAGACAAATCTTATTATTAAAACAAATACCATGAATCTCAACTGCCAACTTTTGATGATGATACTTAATTTAATTTTAAAATATAAACAAAAAGATGTGAAAATTATTTAATTGCACTTAGTAAAGATTTTAAATGTAACTGAAAAATAAGATGAAATTTATGGAGAAAATCTCGTAAAAGAAAACGATTAACGAAATATATTTTTAATACAGTTCAAAACATGTTTTGAGATGATTGGTAATGAACTTTAGAACAATTGGAATTTTTAAAATTAAATTAATAAAACAATTTCTACCGTCTGAAGCTGAAAGAAAGAGAACGTTTTGTGTTTCATTCGGTACATTCACCAGCAATGCATTTACCGGTAACACAACACGTGTTTCTCTTAGTTAAAGACGGTAGCAAATTACTGAACAATGTATTGAAATTAGCAAATATGAAGAAAAATGTTTATGTTTAATGACAGCAGGTTCAACCTCTCGACGACAACCTGCTACCTACAGCCTATTCATTTCAAGCTTTTGCGTCGAAATACAAAAAATATTTTTCTGTAACGCAACATTTTCTCATTAAATAAAATATTTACATACAACCAAAGAAAATCGATTTTTTCTATGCTTTTAATCAACTGAATTTCAGAATTGAAGACGATACAAAACATTTTCTCTGTTAGTTTTTGTTTTATTAGATAAAAGATTGAGAAATTTTCTCTTCCGATCTATTTTTAAGATTTTCGAGTGGTAAGTAAAGAAAATAATATTCTAAGAAAACTTCCAGTTTCATTGTTTTGTTTCCAAATGGAAAATGAATTTAAATTCAAAAGCTCTGAATAACTAACACGGTAAAGTATCAGGAAATTCGTGCATCGATATCGTGATTAGAAAGGCGCGGTTTATATCGTTTCTCTGACGTTTCTTTTCTATCATTGTAGAAATATTGACTTCTTCTATAAATAAAAATTTAGAAAACTGTAACAAGTTACTGGTCAGTCGGGCTACGCTTTTTCCACGCTTTTCACACACAATTTTTTTTCTCCTCTCTCATTCACAGAGTTAAAAATTCGAAAGAAAACTTTCATGTTCGAACAATCAGATTTTTAATCCAAATTGATAAGAACATTGCTGATAAGCTCTGAAAACAAAAATTTTAATCTATTGTATCGCAAGCTTTACAAGTGACAAGACAATCATCAAACAAATTGTAACAAAATGGGTTGGGGCTTTCAAACGTGTGGCCCAAACGAAGCAATTGTTATTTCAGGTGAATTAATATTTTATCTAGATTAACTATTTTAACAATATTTAATTTATTTTAAAGGTTTCGGATACAAAAAGCCATTATTAGTCACCGGAGGGCGAGCTTTTGCCTGGCCATTCTGTCAAGATGTTCAAAAGTAAACTTTTCAAAGTCAAATCAATATTTTCTTAACTGATTTTTTATTTCAAGAATCTCCCTCAATACAATGACACTCGCAGTGGAATCCAAAACTGTTTATACCAGTCAGGGAGTTCCATTATCAGTCACAGGAATCGCACAAGTAAAAATTCAAGGTCAAAATGAAGAAATGCTTCTAGTAAGGTTTTTATAATAGAAAAAATCGATTTATTGTGGCGTCAACAATCCTATAAATTTTTTACCAGACTGCATGCGAACAATTTTTGGGAAAATCAGAATCTGAGATTCAACACATTGCATTGGTGACTTTGGAGGGACACCAACGAGCAATTATGGGATCGATGACCGTTGAAGAAATTTACAAAGATCGCAAGAAGTTCTCCCAGCAGGTCTTCCAAGTTGCATCATCCGACTTGGTTAACATGGGGATCACTGTCGTGTCTTACACATTGAAAGATGTTCGCGATGATGAAGTAAGAAATTAAATTTAAAAGAAAATTCATAATGATGCAATTTAAATTTGAAGGGATATCTCAAAGCCCTGGGTATGGCACGAACAGCTGAAGTCAAACGAGATGCACGCATTGGTGAAGCTGAAGCGCGAGCTGATTCCGAAGTTAACACAGCTTTAGCTGAAGAACAGCGAATGGCTGCAAGACTTGCAAACGACATTGAAATTGCAAAGTCAAAACGAGACTTCGAACTTCAAAAAGCAGCTTATGATATCGAAGTTCAAACCAAGAAAGCAGAAGCTGAAATGGCTTACGAATTGCAAGCTGCAAAGACAAAACAGCGCATCAAGGAAGAAGTTATGCAAGTAAAGGTCGTTGAACGTACACAAGAAATTCGAGTGCAACAGCAAGAACAAATTAGACGTGAACGAGAATTAGAAGCAACAATTCGACGACCAGCAGAAGCAGAAAAATATCGTCTGGAAAAAATCGCTGAAGCCAACAAAATGAAAGTTATCTTGGAAGCTGAAGCAGAAAGTGAAGCTGTAAGAAATTTTATTATCTAAAATAATACTCTCAATTATGAAATTATTTTAGATTAAAATTCGTGGCGAAGCTCAAGCATTTGCAATTGAAGCTAAAGCTAAGGCTGAAGCTGAACAAATGCAGAAAAAAGCAGAAGCTTATAAGGAATACAAAGAAGCAGCCATGATTGAGATGCTTCTTGAGACGTTACCAAAGGTAGAATTGAAATATATAATTATTATATTTATTTGTCATTATTAAGTTTATGTTTCTCCATAGATCGCAGCTGAAGTCGCCGCTCCACTGACACAAACCAAGAAGATCACAATGGTGTCATCAGGCACTGGTGAGATTGGCGCTGCCAAATTGGCGGGTGAAGTTCTTTCAATCGTTGGATGCGTTCCTGAACTTGTCAAACAATTGACAAACATTGACATTTCTAAGGTAAATTCATTGATTTAATTGTTCAATAAAGTTTCAATTCGTTTCTTTGTCCTTTTCCTTAGTCTATCAAAGTCCGATAGAAAATGTGACCATCAGTTAAATGTGCAATGATGTGCCGAAACATTAAAGACCGAGAATGCCTTTATATCAGCCTTTAGATTACAATTTGTCAGATACTTGCAATAATCAGGTGAATGGAAATATTAAAATTTATTACTTATTAGGATATTTGTTTTGGAAAAGAGAATCTATCAGTCTTCCTTAACTTACAAAACAACATAAATTAAAAGATGTAAATTTATTTTTTGAGAAAATAAAGATGAATAAAAGTAATCTCAGGATATTTGTGTTGTTATTTTATCACAAAGCTGCTGTGAATGTTTAATGGAAATTCTTGGAGTTCTTAATTAAATAAAAAATAAAATAT
>CVRI01000059.1:1330441-1473380 GCA_900005825.1 Clunio marinus
AAGTTTTAATCTTTTTTTCTTTAAAGTGTATGCGAATGTCTTACCTGAAGTAATACATAGCTAGATAAGATAAAGAAACATATCAATGTGGATATGCATGTAATGTACAGATATATAATATCAAAGAATATATTAATAAAACATTTTTCTAATGAAAATGTTTTGTTTTCTTAGTTGCTATCACGGCAAGCAGTTCTCAGTATTTAAAAATTGCAACGGTTTGTGGGAAAAAACATGTGAAAGAAAAGTCAATGTTTTTGTGATGTTTTGCTAGAATGTTGCATGCAAGTAGATCTTTGTCCGGGATAGACTGAGTTGTTTTAAGGCTATTTAAATTAAAAATGATGTAAACTAATTATTCTGTTATTTACTTTCTACTAACATCATAAAACATCATAAATAAAGATTTATGTACATTAAATGTGAACATATTTTTATCTTGATTAGTTTGTGTTGGAATTAAAGCGTAAATATTAGAAAACGTGACATTTCTGAGATTTTACCGTAACATCAAATAAAGCTTGTGACTTAATCTGCGATTCATCCTTTGGTAGCGATGGCTCAGTTCTCGCGAATTATAAATTCTTTAAATTTTAAATTATTAGCTAAAAGAACATTTGTTTCACTTCCAAAAAACCACTATAGTGTCTGCATATTATGTAAAAATAGTTTCATAAGCAAAACAAGTTGTGTCCTTCCAAAACATCCAAAAAATTGTAAGTTAATAAAATTCGTCCTTATTGCTCTCTGATTGCATCATTTAATGACAACTAAAATGACGATAGAGAAATTTTAGGATTTGTAAAAAGGAAAAACTTTAATTTTCCATTTATATCTATCATTAAATTATTTTAGCTAATGTCTGCAATGCAAGAAACTTTCACACAACAAACAACCTTCTTCGGAGAGATTATTATCAAATACTAGGAGTGAGCAAAAACGCGTCTGCAAAGGACATCAAAAAAGCTTACTATCAATTAGCCAAAAAATATCATCCTGATACCAATAAAAACGATAATGACTCTTCAAAGAAATTTCAAGAAGTTTCTGAAGCTTACGAGGTTAGTTTTCATCTTTTATTTACATTTCTTTTGATTGTAGGTCAAGACAGATTTTCATTTTTAATTCTCCTCCTTTTCTAGGTTTTAAGTGATGAAACAAAACGTAAAGAATATGACACATATGGACAAACATCAGAAGAAATGGGAAGACAAGGTGGAGGCTTCAGGCCGGGTGCTGGATTTGGTCCTCAAGGTTTCAGTCAGAATTGGCAATATCGATCAACGATAGATCCAGAAGAATTATTTAGAAAAATTTTCGGAGATGCAAGCTTTCGTTCCGGAAGTTTTGATGACTTCTCAGAGTCGCAATACGGCTTTGGTGCAGCACAAGAAGTTGTAATGAATCTGACATTTGCTCAAGCAGCTCGTGGTGTTAATAAAGATATCGATGTGAACGTAGTTGACACATGCTTAAAATGTCATGGATCAAGATGTGAACCAGGAACAAAGCCAGGCAAATGTCAATATTGCAATGGCACTGGAATGGAAACGATTTCGACTGGACCTTTTGTGATGCGTTCAACGTGTAGATATTGCCAAGGAACGAGGATGTATATCAAGTTTCCATGCAATGAATGTGACGGTAAAGGTCAGACAGTTCAAAGAAAGCGAGTGACTGTGCCAGTTCCTGCTGGCATTGAAGATGGTCAAACTGTGAGAATGAATGTTGGCAACAAAGAACTTTTTATAACTTTCAAAGTTGAAAAAAGTCGCTACTTTAAACGTGATGGTGCTGATGTACATACAAATGCAGAGATTTCACTTTCTCAAGCAGTGCTTGGTGGAACAATTCGAATTCAAGGCGTTTATGAAGATCAGACAATACAAATTATGCCTGGAACGTCATCACATTACACAGTGACAATGACAGGTAAAGGATTGAAACGCGTCAACTCATCAGGCAATGGTGATCATTACATTCATTTGAAAATCGCCATTCCGAAGAAACTTACAGAGAAACAAAAATCGCTGATTCAGGTAAAGATTTCTTTAATCATTTCGGGGTTTAATTTTATAAATTTTTTATAATTTTCAAGGCTTATGCTGAACTAGAAAAGGACACGCCAGGTCAAATCTTTGGCATAACATTTAAAAGTGATGGTAAGTCGTCATCGTCATCTTCGTCATCAACTGATGAGAATATTTCTGAAAAGTTCACTCAAAGACCCAAAGATGAAGACACTTACTATGAAGAACATGATATTAGAGACACTCGCGAATACAAAAATAGTCGGATAACTCCGAGATTTTATTTCTCTTTGGGGTTGGCATTAGTGTTCTTGGGATTCTTCTTCTTTGTAACTGATAATAAACAGAATATCATTGATTATGAGCGTGATAAAGCATTAAATGAATTACGAAGAAAACAAGAAGAGAAAGATCCTTTTGATGATGCTTAAGATTGAAATGCTTTGCCTAATACTTAGTGAAATAATCAATTGTAGGGAAATTATTGATAAAACACGCATAGGATTGTATTTCTAATATTTAAATGAAATAAAATTGAATTAAGTTATAAAACGTGTTTTATTAATAATTTCACTACAATTCAAATTGAAATATAAAATTATTAATAATTCTAAATTTATAGGAACAAGACAAAGTTATGCTGAACCACAAGATCTAACAGAGATGGTAAGAGAAGCTCTCAAAGATAAAAAGCCAATCGCTGATAAAACAACAGACAAACCAACAAATGAGTCGGATGAAGATATCAAGAAGCGAAGTAAGATTTGAAGTGAAAGTCTTTAAACATTTAATTCATTTTACAAACAATTGAATGAATGAAAATATAAATTTAAATAGTTATCTATCTGATATTTGTAATGCAAAGTATAATAATTACTAGAATTTCTAATTATTAAGTTCCATTTATGAAAGAAATAAAAACAAACTTTTAAATGAAAATACTTAAAATAGTTTTAATGTGAAATCAATGAGAATAAATTCTTCAGTTTATTTAATTACTTAGATTCCATTCTCATAATTATAATTAACAATTGACGGATTAAAACGCTTTGTTAGTTTTTTTTTAATTTTATAGAAACTAGAATTGTTGATTAATGTTGAGTCAACACACAATTTGAAGCACGAGCTGCGACAGTTTGATTAACTTACAGATGATTCAGATTATGTTGATGAGATTACACCTTGTCAAGCTAAATCAAGTCGAGTGTTACATTCAATAAGCAGCCCAATGCAAGCCTTAAATTGCATGGGAAAACAATATCGTCAATTAATTTATGCCGATTCACTGTCAAGGTTACAACAGTTGAACAAATGACTAAATAATAGTAATGAATAACTAAATGTTTACTTCATAATGTTCATGATATCTCTTAAACATGCAAAGTGGTTTAACTGGTTTCGGTCATGTGGGAAAATATTAATAAAAAAATATCCAAAGATCCATAAAACTCGAATGTGTAATAAAATTCCTGCAATATTTAAAACTTTGAGAGTTTTGATTGATGGATGGATGACAATTTGGGAATTAATAAATGTTCAAGAAATTAATTTTAAATTATTATCCAGGAGATGATGTTGGACGATGAAAAATTTAAATGGATAAAATATTTAAATGTGAAAAGTGGAAATTTATGTTTTATCGATAAACTTCAATATGTTTGAATGTGCGATATCGATAGCTAACTTCATCAGCTTACAAGATTAGAATCAACATCAAGATTCACATATTTAAGTTAATAAAATACCTTGAACGATTGATTAATAAGAAACACAATCGGAATTTAATTATAACGTTTGTTGTGTTGATACAAACTTGCAATTTTAAGAATCTGAAGTGAAAATTAAATATCGCATCTAAATGCTACACATGTTGGGACGTACGTCTAATAACAAAGCTCTATTGCGATTGATATGTTAATGCAATATCTAATTAGAATCTTGAGTATTGATCAAATATGCATAGCAATGGCATTCTAAACAATTTTGTTGTGTGCTATGAATAACTTTATAACTATAAACAATATAATCTGGATGATCATTCGAAATATTCTGACATCAAATGCAACGCTCCCATCATTCCCTCTAATTAGTCATCATATAGCAATCAAGTAATTTTCACGGGAAAAAACTGAGTCACATCAATGACAGAATTTAATTAGAGCTTCTAGAAGCTCGTGAGAAGTTATATGTGAAATTGATTCGCCAGGAAATCAGAACTCTACACACATGTTCGCTTGTGCTACCTTCCGTCAATATCATAAATCAAAAGTTCAGTCGAAAAACTCACAAAAATTTGGTAAAGCTGTCATATTAACGAATTTTCTATCAGATTTAAGAATCATTTATTGCCATTATTTAGAACCGACAACAATATTTTTCCCACAATTATAAAATGAAACGAAAATTCCTAAAGATAATTAATGAACTCCGATGCCGCTGAATGTATAAAGTCAAAGACTTCTGATAGGTTTGGATCGTATACAGTTGATGGCCACTTATTGTCATTGTTTAAGATTACAAAGAAAATAATTTATTCCACTTTCATCTTCATTTGACCTACTGACAATGTCTTCAAGACACGTGTGAAATCCACCAGTTAATCATCATTCATCTTCATAATTCAGCAATCAAAATGCGCCGTGCATTGCAGGCATCAACAAGTGACAACGATTGTACATTTAGTTTTTATGTTGATGTTGTGTCTTTAAATAATAACTTCAGTAGTCAATCTCTTGAACATAAGTAACTCTCAACACTTTAATTATATATTTTACCCTTAAATACATTTCTTTAAAGTCGCAATACTCAGTTGTTGTGTGATGTTATTACGAGCTATCTCGTAAATCATTAAATTGCAAATAATTTATTAATTAAGTATTCATGACGTTACCTTTTACTTTTTGTTTTTATTTTGTTTGTGCTTCACATTTAGATTCTTTATTCATCATTTGATTGCGGTATTCAACGATGAAAACGTGCATGCCGAGGACATCAATGACACATATTTTCATTCATTAAGACTTCGATAATATGAGAAAATAATCGATGATGGAAAAGCCTTTAAAAGAAAAATGCTTCCGTTACGATCAAGGGTGTTGATGTGTTTGAAGGCTCCGTAGATTGTGAAAACAATGACAGTAGAAAGTACTGAAATATCAAAGGATATGTACGGGCATAGAAGGCACTTCGTTCCAATAGTCTACAATCAACAATACAAAAGATTTTATTCAATGAACAAAATAAAGTTTGCTAACCTTTGTCATTCCAATCAAGAAAAGGATTGTAAATATGAAATACGATCCGAAGACAAACACAAACAGCGTATTCAATGTGTCGCATTTTTCTAAATAATATTAAAGTGTGTAATCAATTAAGCGCCTTTGAAGAAAAAAAGTAAAATTCACCTTGCCTTGAACATTCCGCTGTAAGTCGAAGTCAATATTAGTTAAGTTCATATTGCCAAACATCAATCGATAGTACCAATTACCACCCTCGTTAATATGACGTGTAAACTCTGATGTTTGAAAGTTTTTGTAATCGAAGATCTTCCCATAATAAACAGCTGAATATGACATGAAACTCCAAATGCACAACTCTAACCACATGTAAACGTAAATCGCATGTGATTTATGCAAATTGATGAAAATGTTAAGCTTTGATCTCATCGCTTAAATATTTTTATCAGCTTTAAGATGCAAAACGCACGATAATAAAAATTCGACACGATGATTAAATAAGTTGACTTTTCAAAGTTTTCTTTGTTGATTCAGATGTCATAAGATGATGAATGAACACCGCTTGCTGTCATCTTCGTACCCTTTTTTCTCATTTTCTATGAGTCAATCGACCTAAACGAAGTAATTTCTTCAAATTTCTCTGACAATGAATTTCTTTTATTTGATTTTCATTCCGATAAAATCAAATTGCGTTGCATAATTTTCTTAAATCGACAAACTATTTGAAAAATATATTGCTAAAAGGTTTCGTATCATTTGCTTCACACTCGCACCAATATTTCGTCATCAATGAAATTGAAATGCAGGCACGTCCACATTGTACATTGTTGGGCATCATTTATGCGAAAGCATTTAAGTCTTCTGTTTGTCTTGTCGTGTTTCATTTAAACGCTTTTTATTTTATTTCTGTCTCTCTTATTTCTTGTCACATGTGAGTACTTACGCTTACTTACAAGTCGAAACGAATTATTCATGGATATGAATTGTTTTTACAACATTTCGCAGCTCTTATGATACAATGGGTCATTTGCTTATTTATCTTTGGCGTTTTCCCTCATACGAAAATATAAAAAAGACTTCAAAGAGAATCATTCAATTGTTTTATTCTTTTTTCAAGTTTCTGGAAAATTATTAAATAATATGAGCTTGAATGGAATGATGATTAGCTTGTAGTCATCCACGTTTTTCCCTACGTGGCATGACTCGGTGTGATGACTTTGTTTATGAATAGAGAAGCATTGAAGGTCTACTTTGGGAGGTCTTCTCACTTCCACCCCAATTTCCGTAAAACATTCTTGTGAATTAATCACTCGTTCTTTTACCTGATACCATCATTACCACGAAATCTTATTCACCGTAAATTTGTCATCAAACAATTGTAATTACCGCGATAAACAAATCGTAAAAAGTGAGCGAGAATTGTCATTATGAAGAGCACAATTGTTCACTGACAGTTTTAATTTAATAGTTAAATCATCGTTCTGAATGACCTGAGTGACATTCGTTAAGTGTGCATCGCTATAATTATATGAGCTAATATCGGTACGTGTTGGAACTGTTATTGATTATTCCATAACTGATACTTATTGCCTTCATAAAACAGGAACAGTTGATGGTAAAATAAATTCTCGGCTCTATTAAACAAAGATCGACGCTCGGCGTCAATTAGTTACATAAACGAACTAATTTTATGATTTCGTTTTTTAAATATTTTATCTAAATATTTCTCATATTACAACAAGTTCATTCAATCATCATTGGAATTTAACTGGCAATTCATGGGCATATGATGGAAGTTGTATTGGTTTAATAAGCGTAGAAAAGCATTTTTGTTTACTTCGATATTAATAATAATAAAAAAAGTATTCCGTAGCTTAAAAGGCGTCAAATCGTTTGAAAATTTAGATTAAATCATCAATTACCATCTCAAAGGGTCGTTTAAATAAAAAGAATTATTATGGACGCGTTGTTGTCATCTAAATCTCAGTCTTAACTCAAATGCAAAATTCGCAATCGTCGTCCTATTAACCTTGAGATGACTACGAACAAATACAAAACGTGAGTGTTTTAAATAAATATCTGAAATGTTTTTTTTTCTTCTTTGAGTCAATCTCTTCATTCTCCTGGACATGGTTTGATGTGTTTGAAGGAAAACATTTTTCATGATACATATAGGGAACGGCTACGATCAAAATGTGCGGTGCGCAATAAGATTTATTCTTGTAGTTCAACAGAAGTCGAAATGATGTTATCTGAAGATTAATGGTTTCATCAATTGAAACAAAGTCAAATATCATGAAGAGTGAAGTCGTCAATCAGAAGCTACAAGCAATCTCCTAAATTGACCGTCGATTCATCATGCCACTTAATATTGTAAAACTTCATCGAAAGTGAAACTGAAATAATCTTCGAGAATGAAGGAGAATGAAATAAATGTTGAATGAAGAATGAAGTAAGAAAAAAAACAACGCAAAATGATTTCTTCTTCTTAATCATTTTTCTGAGATTTTTATTTTTTATTTTCATGTCAAAATTCAATAAAAACGACATCACGTACAAAGCTTAGACTTAATATTTACATTCACATAATCTTATGATGTTATCATTAATTCTTTATTCTTTATTCTTTTTTCTTGCGAAAGCGAGCGACACGATAATCGTAAAGGGACTAGTTAAATATTTTAAATGATGTTATTAAATTTATGAGAAGATTAAGGTAACTTTAAGGGAACTTATCTAATGGTCGCTTTCCTTCTTCTCAATTTGAAGCAGCACCGGGAAGCGTCAAAAATCACGCTCTAATCTTAAAGGCAGAATACTGAAACATATTTCACGTAATTTATGGTCATTGGAGCGCTCTGTCTGTGATTCATGATAAATAAACTTCTTGCAGACGCGCTTAAGAGTCATAAAAGTTGAATTTTTTAAATGTTTTGTTGGTGTTTAACGCTCGCGCGAGTTAAGAAAAATAAAATTAAAATTGGCTTTGAAAAAAACTAAGAAAACGAAACAAAAAGCAAAGATTTCGAATCATATAAAAGTTCAGCGTTTTTGATCTGTTTACCTTCTTGTGTTTTATGAGTTTCCATGACGTAAACGAACAAAAGAAGTTAGAAAATTAAATTAAATACTTAACAAACATTATTATAAAAGCACTCTGTAAGATAGTCGATGTGGTTGTTTTGTAATAATGTGGAGCTGAGTTACCGTACTGACCAGTGTACTGACCTCCAATACTACCTAAGGAAATTGGTGTTGTTGATGAAATGCCTCCTAACCCCGCTCCTAAATTGTTATCATTAATCTCATAGATCGGACCACTACCACCAATATTGAGAATATTCTCTTCGATTAACGACGGACGACCGGTGTGAACATATGATAAAGTTCCTGTCTTTGATCGAAGAATTCTGAAGTTAATTTTATCTTCGCTTAGCCGACCAGCGACGAAGTTGAAGAGACGATTAACAACGACATATAAATTTCCCGACTCATCAAAGCCCATACCTGTTAGTTGATTGAAAATGACAAATTTAGATAAAAAAGGAAATAAAAAAATCACTCACCGTCAGTCCATTGAATGTGCGTGTCATCCTTCGCCACGACTTGTTGATTCTCAAGTGTGAATGGACGATACGAGTCCCATTTACAAATTGCATGATTTCTCAAAAGACCATAATAAAGCATTCCATAGTTGTCCATAATCATTCCGTCAGTCTGAAATCATCGTGAAGCAAATAAAATAAATTTCACCATCAAGTCTGACGGCTCAAAACAAGTCGCAAGAAAAGACAAAAAAGATACACAGAATCGTCTCGTATGTTTATTTACCTGCGATGTTTTTAATCCATGATCAGTGACAACTTCAAACATTTGCCTGGGTGTGGCCCTACGACTAAACTCCGGATCGCGTAAACGAGATGCCGGTATCGAGTAGAGATGGAAGCTGCTGAGTGGTGCATAATAAACATTTCGTTCATAATTCTGTTCGATACTGTAAGTTCCACTGGAATCTAAATTAACATCACCAGTTTGTGGATTGTAATATGGACCGAGTGCAATTCCATCAATATGAATTGAAAAATTTAATTGCGTTCCATTGACAGCAAAGTCAAGTGCATCACGATTAGCACGCATCGAACTATTTTCCCGAACTTTCCACGATCTGTTAATCTTTCTCGAAAAAACGACAATGCCGGGATCAGCTCCATTGTTATCTGTGATGTAAGCAAATTCACCATTTGTATCGTCAATGACGATTTTGTTTAAATAGTTTGTGCCACGAGCGACGACATCATCGGGAAAGTCATATCGAAGAATTAATGTTCCATTACGTTTAAGGTCGAAAAGCATAAGCTTTGGATTACAAACAAGTTGATTGTTTGCTGTGGAGAGGAAGTTAGAAATGAGTAATTAGGAAGATGAGATCATCGAATGATTAACCTGGTAGTAAAGTGTTCACTCGACCACTATCAACAGCCCATAAAATTCCTCGCGCATCAACAGCGATGCCTTGAACGAATTGAAGTGCGGAACAATTTCCGATCTCGTTCATTTGTAAGCTTGGATAAGGTTCGATTTCTGGATCAGTTTTTCCGTTGTTATCAGGTGCAATGATGTAACCTAATGTCGCTGGTGATCCGGGAAGCATTCTTGGAATTGTCTAAGACAATGAAAATGTTTTGGTCAATACCTAATTTCGTCGTCATTTCTCATTTAGAAGTTCTTACTAAATACAATCTGTTAGCGTAAGGTTTAATATCTGAGATGATGACATTCCTAGGAATGTATTCGCCTCTAAAAATAGCAGCACTTCTCTCTTGTTCATTTCGGAACGCAAAATCTAATGTTCGCCATTCGTAGACCACTCGAAATTGCCTTTCAGTTGGTGATACGTCGGGACGGTTGCGTTCTCTTTGCAATCGTACACACGAACAAAGTTGAAGTATTATTAAAGCGTATGTGATAGATCTTGCGATCATTTTTAAAGTCACTTCTAGAATCAATTTTGAACAATAATCAGGTGAGAAAAAAAATAATTAATAATGACTCAAAATACTTATTAGCAAAATTATAACACATAAAAAAATCGTTTAAAAAGAGATCAAATGAAGAACGAATTGAAAGCAAAGCAACGAATTATTATTTTTCTTTATTGTTCGTCTATCCGACGAAGTAACCACAAATGTAATTAAAATCTCAAATCACTTTGCATGTTTAAGAAGAAAGAAAAAAAACAATCAACAACGTAAATTCGTTCAAATGCTTGAGCTGCTAATTTGTTAACAACAAAGCTGTTAATTTAATTCTCAAATATTGCAGTAGAAGAAGAATCAACGATTGATATTGTCGGTCGCATGTTGATGAACAAATAAAAAGCCACAAAAGGCATTTTTCTTTCACGTTCAATGAAGCGTACAATGGATTCAGTTGTCACCAAGTGAGTGTACTTGAAGACATAATGGAATTAGATTTCTTTAATAGAATGATTCTTATGATGCTCTCAATTCAACCGACATTTACTTTAACGATCAAGGAACTAGAAAGACGACGATTTTCAGTTGCAATTGAATGTATTTATAAAAAAATTAATTAATTTTTTTCCTTTTAATTAAAATTTAATTCAAGATCCATAACAATGACTTAACACAAAGATCGTGAAGTGTCACATTTTTTTATTATTATTTTGAATCAATAATAGTGCGTGCCAATCGGAACACAACAGAAAGTCAAGTCATCCGTTCTCAAGGAAAGCATTTGAATATTTAAATATTTTAAGTTTTGCTAATCACGACTTTAATTTACAGTAGAGAACTACATTAAATGCATTTTTAAGCATTGTTTAATCACAGCATAAAAGAACTTCAAGTACAAGCTTTATGGGCTATTTCGAGACTTTTCACAACAAATTCACGCTTTTGGGATTTTAAATTAAATCAAGTTTGAGCCCTTCAACGGGTCTTAACACACTTCTTTGTTATTGTTATTAAATGCTTGGCTACGGGCTTAACAATACTCCAATTGTGATGCAATGCCGGTATTTAGCTTATCTTTTGACATATTTGACAACAAAAAATTTCACTTTCATTTTCTTGTTTTAATTGAACTTTTCTCTCAAAAATTTTTCATCTTTTTTCAAAATTTCCCTTCAACAATTTCCGACAATTTATTTTTTTACTTTCATTCGGTGATCTTAACATAATATGACATGATGAGACGTACAATTATGTTGACAGTGATTGAGTTTTCTCATAAATTTTCCACAGCAATTAAAAAAAGTCTTCAGACAACAATTAAAATGTTAAAACATAAAAATAAATTCACTGAAGCGCACAAGACGCGATTTGTTTGTTTTCCTTCTCGTCTTCACCGATTTTAATCGAAACGACAAGTTGAAAATCTGAAAAAGTACTAAGCTTTTTGAGTTGATTGCTCAACAGCTTTATAGGAATTCGTTCGTTTGCTCAATGTATGTGTGTTGTCTCTCTTCTCCATCGACACTCTCAAATGTTTCGCAGCAAACAAACGATTTTTTCTTTTATTTTTATTATCTTCAGTGTCAGCGACTTAGCGAACAGCGATCTGTTGACCGTTTTAGCGACAAGTGTAAATACTTACGGCATGTGCCAACCACATCAACGGTGAATAAGGGAATGCTGTCTTTTTAATGGGAAAAGCAAGCATAAAAAACTATCTTCATTAGCCATACAGTGACTTCAAAATTTCCACAATTATGAAATATTTTTATTGTTAAGGTGTGGGCGTTGGTTGATGAAACGAAACAGAAGCATTTATAATTTTATTTTCTTTCATTTCTTTAACAACAATTTGAATGTTTACAAAGTTTTCTTCACAAAAGCTACAAAATCTTTGTAGAGAACATCGGGAAGTTGAAGGGCAGCAAAATGACCGCCATGATCAAAGAAGGATACGTGAATAATATTTTTGAATCGTTCTTGTGTCACGAATTTAAATTGATGTTGAATCTCGTGACGGAAATGTGCAACACCTGTTGGAGGCTCAACGGCAACACGCTCCATCGGGTAAGGTTTTCTAAACGCTTCTTTATAGATTCTCGCCGCTGTAACAGCTGCATTGTTCAAGTAGTAAATCATTATATTGTCAAGTAAGGCATCAAGTTTAAAATCATTTTTTTCAAAGCCACCATCAGATAGTTTACGATAATCTCGGTTTGTTGCTGTTGAGAACTTCTCGAGAATGTAAGCAGCAAGTCCCACTGGATTGTTACTTAAAGCTATTCCAATTGTGTCAGGTTTTGTTCCTTGAATATGGAAATATCCAGTTTCTTGTAAAAGAAAGAGAAATTCTTTAGTGTATGGATACATCCAGCTGATCTTGTCACTCTCTTCAATAAAGAATGAAGGGAAGAATGAAGCGATTGTTGTCTTAATCATTGAAAGAGTTGTGCGATGAGTAATGAAGTTTGTGTGATAGCCAATAACATTTTCAGGGAACAAAGCTGTCAAATGAGCTCCGATGACACCACCCTTGAAAATTTAAAGTTTATTAAACTTTGTAGAAATTACTAAAAGAATTTACTCACCCAATCTCCTCCTTGAATGTAAAACCTTTCGAATCCAACACGCAGCATCAAATTTCTCAAAACGACAGCCATTTTTTCAGGTCCCAAACCTTTCCTAGCTGCACCTTTACTAAATCCAAATCCAGGAAGACTTGGCGCAATCACTTCAAAAGCAATATTGTTATCAGAGGATTGAGTTAGCAACGGGAGCATTTCATAAAACTCTCGAACACTTCCAGGCCATCCATGCAACAATAAAAGAGGAAAAACTTTCGTTTCTTTAGGAACATTTGGTTTGATGTGAATGAAATGAATATTGAGGCCTTGAATTTGTGTCTTAAATTGTGTAAATTTATTTAAGAATTCTTGTTGTGCATTCCATTTAGGCAAGTATGAATCTTTCCAATACTTCACGATGTCCTTGAGTTTGTTCGAATTAAAACCATACTCAAATGCAACGTCTTCAAGTGGATCAGTAAATTGATCAGCATCTTCCAAACGATTCTTTAGTTTAATGATCACCTAAAAACATAAAAAGAAGAAAAACTTGATCAAAATGTTAATTTTTTCATTAATAATTCTTCATACTTCACCGGGAACTTCGATTTTGAAAGGTTTGATTGAAGTGTCTTCTTTATAATCTCTGGAATCGCCTTTACCCCAAAACTCTTTTAAATCAAAGATTGGTCGAGGTAAATTTTTTGATAAGCTTGTATATTTCTGATAGCAATATGCTATAATCAAGCACAATATACCCAGGAATAATTTAGAATATTCCATCTTCAACAGATACGACGAAAGATTTAGAAATCTAAAATTAAAATTATTAAAACTGAATGAGTTATCTAATTAATCCATTTGTTTATCGATAAAATCTTTATTTGTTAGAAGCTTGGTGACAAGCTAGAATGACTGTCGAGAATTACTTAATAATCACCGTATCAAAGGTCAAATATTTCCTAAATTAAAGTCCAGATAAAAAAACGCTTCTGTATTCACCGTGATTTGATCGCAAACTGAATAAAATGTAAGCTGAAGTTGTAGTCTTCATATCAATATGAGGCACATGACAAGCATATGATAAGAACATAAGATAAGAAATGAATGAAAAGTTATAAATTCAATAAATTGAATTTAAAGTAAACAAAAACTCGTAGAACACGTAACGAGTTAAATTCAAATTGATTAATAACGTAGCATGCCCCGCTTTAAACGGAAAGGTGAGCAAGATTTAGAGATAGACTTTTCGAATTATTTGCCAGTTTTGTAGCATTGTGAAAATAATAAATTAATGTATGTTACACAGCGTCGAAAGTGCTGGGCTTACATTTTTAACAAACTTTTTTAATAATCATCTCGATTGTAAAAGATTCACTTAAATTATTACGGAAATGAGGAAGAAATTATAAACATTTGAATTGTGACGTTATTTTGAAATACTCTGCAAAAAACAATTGAGAGGGAAGTTTCTTTTAAATTTTGACTAAAACAAAAATTATAAAACTCGTGGAAATCTTGAAGAAATTGTGAAAAAATTATCAAAATCTCAAGATAAACAGTTTGTAAAGTTATTGCCATCAAAATTTAGTGGATAAAAGTGATGAACAATCATAAACTGAGTACGTAAAAATTTTTTTGTTTGGGTTTGGTTTGCAAATTTTTATAACCGAGTTTTGTCAATGAAAGTGACGCATGATCTTCATTCGAATACATTAAGAAATTATTTCTATTAATGACATTTGATTTGAAGATTGTTTCTTTTATAAGTTATTGTCGTTCTTTATGAAAATAGTCGATTTCAATTACTCAAGTTTCAATGTTAAATGAATGATGGTCAGAACATGCATCGTTACCTAGAACATTAAATATTTATTGCTTGGCAAAATAAAAAGAAAGAGAAAAAAAACCAAAAATCTGATTCATCGAAGTTTTTCACACTTAGTGTCGAAACTACGTTCAAACTGCTCAAATCATAACGTGAAAAAGAAATTTTTATATTCTCATCCACCTACGTCTTCCTAAGATAGAAGAAAATAGTGTGGAAAAGTCTTTTAACGATTTATGCTGTCTCCCATGAGCATTATGGATTTCAATTCAGCACTTTTGTCCCACTGTCAACTTCTTTGTTTCGGTTATGAGAATGTGAAATGTGATATCATTTATTTGTTCTCCAGTGATTTCTGTCGAGTATAAAGTAGCCGAGAAACTGGTTTCATTTTTTATTTATTCTCTCATGAAACGTCTCGTGAAACAACATCAACTGATCATCTCCATTGTGTTTCGGTGATTTCAATTTGTTTAATGCTCATGAGTGGGATCAAGTGCTGCGTTGATATGAAAGTGAATTCCGTATATGAATTTAAACTGTTAATTTTTAATTTTTTCTCTTATTAAATTCAATTTCTATTAAAAGTGACATTTACATGAAAATAAAAATAAAAAAAGCTGCGAAAATCCATTCACAATGCGACACTATTAACGGTAGAAAAAAATTATGCAAATCAACCGCTTCCATCGTCGTAGCGATTTATGTTAAAAAATACGTTTAGTAAATGTGCAATGATTATGCATAACGAGTCCACGAAGGTAACACACATAATCGCTCACGATCATAAATTGCTGTGCGGTGTGTAAATTAACTCATTATGCGTTACCCAGCAGAAACTTGATTAATATACATTTGATTGAGATGAATCGGCGGAAAATTCTTTCACTTCATTTTAACTGTTGATAAAAATTTGCTCTACACTCACTTAATCAAAATGCGAAGAGACAGAAGGCTGTCAGACGAATTGAAAATTATTGTTTGACTCCTTTCACTGATTAAATTGATTTGCCCTTTAAAAATAAATTGTCAGCATTTTTGCGGCTTTCGTATGCAGTTCAATGCATCTTTTGAATGTTGTATTTTGTCATCATTTGCCGTGTGTGTTGGAGGAAGTTATATGACTGATGATCATCTCCTTGCCATATGTGACTTTAACTCTAAAAATATAACTTGAAGTTTGCAACAATTTCTCATCATCGAACATGAATTTCCTTGTTAAATAAACTTAAATGAATGTTTCTTGCCATTCACTGGATAGAAATTCTCAATTGCCCGATGTTCCACTTGATTTTCGATAAAGTCATTCACCAAGTCTTAATGTTAGTGGAAGACAAGCAAGGGGCTTTAATCGTTTCTTGCTTGTGCTGTCAATGAATGATCTTTTATATTTAAATATCTCATAAGATATTCCATTCATGTCTTGATCACAGATGAACATAAATTTCATTTTCATCTGAATTTTAAGAAATTTCGAAGAATTTCTTCTTCTCATGTTGACTTCAAATGTCCTCATAATGTTTCGTCACATTAAAATTATTTAAACCATTTGATTAAGCAGTTCATACGCGTATGCTGAGTTAACAGTAATTCTACCATATTTATTGTTATTGTTTCATGTTCACATTCCGTCACTTCATTGCCTCGTTTGTCCATTCTTCCACTTTAAAACTAAAAAAAGCAGAACACATTCAAAAATGAACTTTTTTTCTTTCTTGCTTTACAATTTAATGGTGCTAACTTTCATTTACATTTTTTGGATCGCATTTGTTTTTGGGAGACATTTAATAATAGTGTAACAAGATATAAATGTTAAACCCTCTTGTTAACACTTTAACAAAATCCGCCACCATATGTGAGAAGAATTAGAGAAATTCTACACCAGTCACAAGTTTTGTTGCGCTTCTCCATTAGTTCTGGTATTATTGTTAGTGACTGCTTCGTTTTCCTTCTGTTTCACTTCAGTCGACGCTCAGATTTTGCTCGGAATGGTTCGCAAGTTGTGTTCAGCTCAAGTTTTCATTGAAAGTTAATTAAAGTCATAACAACCGACGTTTTCATGCAACTCCAAGTTTATGAAAAAAAAAACATTTTTTTTATTAATTGCAAATTTGCGCAATCATTTGTAACACGCTTGAAAAGGCAAATAAAGAAAATAAAAGTTTCACCCGAAATAAAAGAAATAAAATAAAATAAAAAGAGAAAAGTTTAGTAAAGCAGCATCAAAAGTGTGTTTGTGGGAAGATTGAAAGTTCACGATGAGTGTTATATTGAAAATTGATCCTTCGAAGAAGGACGTAATCATCAACAATAACCACAACGGAATTACAATCAACAATAACAGTGTTCATTTATCTAAGCGTGAGTTTCCGCCGTTTACACGACCATGTTATGTTTTGCTATGCGATAGGGTCAATTAAACAAAAAGGAGAGAGTTTCCGCTAAGAAACCAGAAGATTTCATTGAATTTGTCATGAAACATTTTTGTGATTTTCTTTAATTTCGTTAATGAAGTCTTATTTAGTTGAACATTAAAAATGTGTTATTTTTGTGTTTCTCGTTGTTATTCATAATGGAAATTTTTTACTTGTCAGACTTTCTCACTTGTACTTGTAAAATTTGCTGCTTTTAAGTGAATAAACTGTCATGATAATTTTCTGCTAGAGTAGAGAAATTTTTAATTAAAGATGTGCTGGTTAAGCATTCATGCCGACGACTGTCGACTGAAAATATTAGAAAAATCACTTAAAACATTCAATGTTATCATCGATCTTCATTTGAATTGTCTACTCTCAGTTTACAAATTCAGTTAGCTTCTAAATATTTAAACAACTGATGCATTATAAAATGAAACTCAATGAAACCACACACTTTAAATTCCATTATATGCTGACTTCTGGTTTCGTTGTTAAGTGCTGGCATTTGATTTAATTTTCTTTTTCTTCTTTATACGTAAATCTTCTTCCATTAAACTTCTTTTTAATAATAATGTTCTCATCATGTTTCTTGTTCGTTATCTATAATTTAGTAAATACATTTTGTCACTTTAAACCGCAGTTCCAGAAAGAAAACTAAAAAGTGTAATAATTTGATAAAGACGTGATTCAACACGTCAAACTTGTCATTTATGATTAATTAATTTACTTTGAACATCAATTTATATTCTTCTGTTATTATTTTCTAATTTATTAATTTTTCTTCTCTTCATTTTCTTGTGTTTTTATCATCATCATGCATATGCATTTTATTTCTGGACGTTTGTCACACTCGATGTCATAAACTCAACAGCTGTGAGTATTAAATTCATCTTCTGATTTTAAAAATATTTTTGCTCGACTTTATTTCCTTTCTGAGACATAAAAGCTAGAAATTCATCTCCAAAGACATAATTTTGTCTCTTTTAAAAATAGAATTTGGAATAAATTTCCTTCTCACCTAAAACAGAAAGAAAAACAACGAAAATTAATTTCCCAATTCCATCGTAGATTATTTGGAAGTAAAATAACAAGTAATTTGTAATAAGAAATGTTTTTTCCGGGTTATGAAAAGCAATCCTAATGAAAATATTTATAAAAAGGTATTTAAACAGATTTTACAACAAAGCGAAAGATAATCATGAGAATTGGAAGAAAAAGCAGAAATGTTTTATGTTGATGATAGTTATTTAGCTTTAGCATTTAAAAAATTAACACTTTGAGAGTAAAGTAAGATAATCGGAGAAGGAATCAGTAGTGCATGTAAACTTGAATCATTTATAAGAAGTAATGTTGTAACAAAAGACTTGATGCTTAATTACTATTGAGTGTATTATGAAATCTTGACGTCATGACGAATAAAATTTTTCGCTAGAGTAACTTCGCTGGTTTGTTTATTAAAAGAACAAAAAGTAAAATAAAAAATAGTTAACAAAGTTGAAGCGCGCGAAACGAATTTACTTTATTAGTTCCAGCAATTCTTTAATTGTAGGCTTTACAAGGCCCTTGTAACGATTCTTATCGCGACGAAAACGACACTTGGCCGAGAATTGGAACTTTGTATTCATTTTGCATAACAAGAGTTGATTTAAACGTACGTGACTTTACGTCAAGCTTTGCCGATTGACGATTTAGGAACATAAGATTTATGAACTTTTCAACGCATTCCAATCTTCACTTATAACCGTTAAGTGTTTTCATTATATTCAACGACACAAATATTGTATCCTAATTGGTTGCAACAAATTTTGTGACATATTTAATAAGAATATTTCCATAAACCAAAATATGTTGACGAGAAATGTCGTTAACAAGTAAGAATTGATATTTTACAAATTGGAGCGTGAAACAATCTCAAGCCAGTGAATTTCAGATTTTTCTCGGGAAAAGAAAGATTGATCATGTGGCGAGTGCAAACAATTGTGGAGCATTGTAATTTAAAACAGCTGATTGCAAAGGACGAACTCAAGGAGAAAGATTATTTTTGATTTAAGAAGAAAGTAGTGTGTTTTAATAAAAAATTTGTGTACCAATATTTTTATCGGAAACTCAAGTGGAAAGTGGAAGTGAAGGGAGCTCTTAAAGTACCCATAAAGGCACAGAAATTGCGATTGAACGTTGTTAATTTGGTGATGTTTCAAAAGTCCGTCACAACAAATAATTTTATTTAAAAATTCACCTCACCAAAATTGCTGTTAAAATCTGCATCATTCCAAAGGGAGAAGAAAACATATTTCTAAAGGCTTTAAATGCCTTTCTTAAGATTTTTTTCAATTTAAACGACGAAGTGTCATCAATCAACACAAACTCAAAATTATACGATCACTCACATCGAGGAAAACTCTTCAAAAGCTTTCGGCTGATAACAGCCGCGATTTTTCGCCCTGTGAGTATATTGAAAAAAGCCTGAGAATTTTCTATTGCCGGTTGGCCTTCATATTTGTTTTAGGTGAACTGTATTCCGGATATTTGAAGAGTTGAGTGAATCGTAACATGCCACATTCTCCATCGAAGAAGACATTCCCGATTTTTAAACCATCGGAAGCATCGGCGATGAGTGCTAACACACCGCTGAAACGTTCGCGCACAGATATCGAATCGGATAATGAAGACAAGTCAATGATGGAATTTCTGGAAAAAATTAATCAAAACACAATCGAAACAAACAAAAATACGATGGAAACAAAGGAAGAGGTTCGGAAAATGGGTGTCAAATTTGATGCTATCAATGAAAAGATGGAAGCCATTGACATTAAAGTAAACAAAGTGGATGATGAAGTGAAAATTCTTCGTAATGAAATGGAGCAAAACAAACTGTTGAACTTTATGGATATTACTGGAGTGGACAAACTAGAAGTTGAAAAATATAAAAACAATTTAAAAGCATTAGCAATCGGAATTTTCACATCATTTAACATAAGCGTCGACTCCGAATCAATGGAAAGAGTTTATACAAAACTGATAAAAGGAGGATCTTCGGTTGTGGTAGTGGTGGTTTTTAAAAGCTTCAGCGACAAATTGAATAGTATGAAGATGAAGCGTGAGTCGAAAATTAAAAACAATATTTTTTTTGACCATTCGATGACTGGCGAGACTAGAAAACTCTTCATGAGCGCTAAAAAGATTGCGAAAACGACTGGAGGAAAAATCTTCATGCTCAGCGGAAAAATATTCTTCTCGAACGGTAGTGGAAACAAAATGCATTTAAGAATAGATTCAGATCTGTCAAAAATTAAAAGTCAAAATTCTGAATAGCAACCACCACCCCCACCTAACGAAAAACCAAATGAAAATATTCGGAATAGTTTTTACAGCATCATTAGTGAAGTTGCAGATGACAAAGAGAGAATTGAAAGTGATATTAATTTTTTTCATCTCAATGTTCGTGGAATTAGCAACTTAAATAAATTCTTAGAAATATATACGATGATTAAATGTTCTAAAATAAAATATGATGCGATTATTTTCTCTGAAGTCAAATTGAAGAAAGGATTTCCTATTCATCTTTACATTATTCCAGAATATAAGAGATATGCGAATCTTCGTTCAGAAGAAGGAGGTGGGGGAGTTATTGTTTTTATAAAGAATGACATCGTAGTTGAAGAACAAACGTCGCTAACTTCAGGATTCGAAAAGCTTAAACTTATGATTTTTAATGACAACAGAAAACTCAAATTATTAGCATATTATAGACCGCCTATTCAGACAAATTTGAACCAATTTTTGAGTGATTTGGAAAATGAAATCTCATCAAGCAATTCGAAAACTATTATCGTAGGTGACATCAACATCAACACTTATTCGCTGAGCTTAAGGGAGCTAAGTCATGACATGATTACTCGTCAATATAACGAAATGATCACAAGTTATGGTTTTAAAGTTATAAACAACATCCCAACAAGGCTTGCAAGTGGCAAAACCATTGATCATTTTATCACAAATCTCCACAATGATCATACAATTTCTAACGTTACTCTGAGGGTAGACGACGCCATCTCAGACCATTGTGCACTTATAACTTCCGTTAACTATCCACAAGCAACAAAACAAATTACTTCAAGGATCATAAGGAACAAAGTTGACTTGGACTTGTTAATGGATAACTTCGAAGATATTTCATCAGTATGTGACGACTTCAAAAATACAGACGAAATTGTGGAAAAAATTACGGAAGAAATTAAAAGAGCAGTGCGCTTATCATCAAGAACATTAAGTTTTAAAATAAAGAAATCTGAGAACATCAAAGATTGGGCTTCAGAAGGTCTTTTAAGTATGATTAAAGAAAAAGACAAATTGCTGATGAAGAGAAGAAAGAATCATATGAGTAAAGATATTCAAGAAAAATTGGAAGTGATGAGTGGGAAGCTGAAAAAGAAGATGAAAGATGATTTTAATAATTTCATGCAACAAATGGTCAAAGTTCCAGATCCAAAAAAGCTGTGGCGAAATCTCAATGTTTTACTTGGAAGAACGAGCGAGAATACTATTGAGGTAATCGAAGAAGCTGGCAAGAAACTCAAGAACAAGAAAGAAATTGCTAATACTTTTAATAATTATTTTGTGAGTTGTGCATCGAAACTGGCAGATTCGTTGGAAGACGATAATCAAGACCAAGACGTAGAGAAACTTGTGGAAAAATCTATTGTTTTCACCACACCAACCAGCAAAGAAATCGAGATTATTATCAGTCGACTAAAATCAAATTCTGCCGCCGGATACGATGAAATATCAGCGAAAGTTATAAAGAAACTTGCATTGAAACTTACATCGGTTATTGCCCACCTCATTTCAGTAATATTTGAAACCGGCAAATATCCAACAGCATTCAAGATTGCAGTTGTCACACCAATACACAAAAGTGGATCGAAAATGAATGTGGAAAATTACAGACCAGTGTCAGTGTTGTCAATATTGAACAAGATAATTGAGAAAGTAATCTACAACCAAATTCTAAGCTTTGTAACTGCTGAGAAAATACTTTACAGCTATCAATTTGGATTCAGGCCGAAATCGGGAACAGAAAATGCTGCAATCGAACTTGTGAACTTGATATCGAAATTCTTGGATGAAAAGAAGATTGTTTCTGGAGTTTTCATGGACCTTAAGAAAGCATTCGATCTTGTAGACCATAAACTTCTCCTTAGAGTTTTAGAAAAATACGGAATTAGAGGATTGCCTTGGGAGGTGTTGAGAAGCTATTTGGAAGATAGGAAGCAAGTTGTTAGGATTGGTGATACAAAAAGTGAAGTTGAAACATTGAAATCTGGCGTGGTGCAAGGATCATGCTTGGGGCCTCTTCTCTTTTTGCTTTTCTTTAATACAATTGGATCAACAAATGTCAATGGCAAATTGTTTCTTTTCGCTGATGATGCCGTTCTGATTAATACCAGTGAAGATGTCACCTCCAGTAGAGAATTGCTCGATTATGTTAAAAATGATATGGAAATTTTGATGAGCTTTTTCAACCAGCGAAAGATGATTTTGAATAATGACAAAACAAAATGCGTTATGTTTAGAGGAAGCAGAAGCAGAATGCAATTGCCAGCAATGATTGAAATTGGACGAGGAATAAGCATCGCAAGAATATCGACGTTTAAATATTTGGGACTCCAATTAAATGAATTTCTCAAATGGAGCGAACATATCAAAGTCATTGAACGCAAAATAGCATCTTCAAATGCAATACTGTGGAAATTGAGATATTCTTTGCCAACAGAAACGAAAAAACTTATCTACGATACACTTATTCAGTCCTACATCAGTTATATGATACAAGTCTGGGGCTTTGCTAACTACAAAGAGCTTTCAAACTTGCAGATAATGCAGAACAAAGCGCTTTGTAACACGTACAATTTACCCAATCGCACAAATCGAGTAGAAATGTACACGCATCTAGTGGAGTCGCACTTGCCAATAAGAGGTATAGCAGTCTTGAACACATCTTGTCATGTCTACAAGTCACTCAACAATCAAACACACACAAACATTATTCACACAGAAGCAGGAGCCACAAGAAGTAACATGACATTGCGTAACAATTCATCACTTCGACCAGTGAAGATTCGAACAGAGATGCGAGAAAAATCTATTGAATTCATTGGACCATCAATTTTTAATGAAATTCCTGATGAAATCAAAAGAAGCAAACATCAATATGAGTTTAAATGGTGCATGCGTTGTTACTTGCGCAATGAAAACTTCATCGGCTCATGCTTTGACTCAAGTTTCTTTAAATTCCAGCTCAGATAAAAAAGCCCTCACTGAACAAAAAGCAAACATCACTTCTTTCAATCAGCAACATTTATAAACTGAAAATACAAACAGACACAACATTTATGTTTCCTCTGCCACTTCAATCCGCCAAATTAAAAGAAACAAACGGATGAGTCCTTTAAGGCGAAAGCACTGGGCTCACCAATACTCTGATGGAAAATTTATCAATTTATGTACAGTTTTAGTTACGTTATATGTTTTATGTTTATTTTAAATTTCGAAAAGATTGGGTTTTTTGCGCAGATTGTTTTGAAGTTCAGAATTCAAGACAGTTTGCTTTTTATCCCAACAACATAAAATGTAATTCAAAAAGAAAAAAAAGAGAATAAAAATAATAATAATAATNTCAATTTATATTCTTCTGTTATTATTTTCTAATTTATTAATTTTTCTTCTCTTCATTTTCTTGTGTTTTTATCATCATCATGCATATGCATTTTATTTCTGGACGTTTGTCACACTCGATGTCATAAACTCAACAGCTGTGAGTATTAAATTCATCTTCTGATTTTAAAAATATTTTTGCTCGACTTTATTTCCTTTCTGAGACATAAAAGCTAGAAATTCATCTCCAAAGACATAATTTTGTCTCTTTTAAAAATAGAATTTGGAATAAATTTCCTTCTCACCTAAAACAGAAAGAAAAACAACGAAAATTAATTTCTCAATTCCATCGTAGATTATTTGGAAGTAAAATAACAAGTAATTTGTAATAAGAAATGTTTTTTCCGGGTTATGAAAAGCAATCCTAATGAAAATATTTATAAAAAGGTATTTAAACAGATTTTACAACAAAGCGAAAGATAATCATGAGAATTGGAAGAAAAAGCAGAAATGTTTTATGTTGATGATAGTTATTTAGCTTTAGCATTTAAAAAATTAACACTTTGAGAGTAAAGTAAGATAATCGGAGAAGGAATCAGTAGTGCATGTAAACTTGAATCATTTATAAGAAGTAATGTTGTAACAAAAGACTTGATGCTTAATTACTATTGAGTGTATTATGAAATCTTGACGTCATGACGAATAAAATTTTTCGCTAGAGTAACTTCGCTGGTTTGTTTATTAAAAGAACAAAAAGTAAAATAAAAAATAGTTAACAAAGTTGAAGCGCGCGAAACGAATTTACTTTATTAGTTCCAGCAATTCTTTAATTGTAGGCTTTACAAGGCCCTTGTAACGATTCTTATCGCGACGAAAACGACACTTGGCCGAGAATTGGAACTTTGTATTCATTTTGCATAACAAGAGTTGATTTAAACGTACGTGACTTTACTTCAAGCTTTGCCGATTGATACTTCTTTAGGAACATAAGATTTATGAACTTTTCAACGCATTCCAATCTTCACTTATAACCGTTAAGTGTTTTCATTATATTCAACGACACAAATATTGTATCCTAATTGGTTGCAACAAATTTTGTGACATATTTAATAAGAATATTTCCATAAACCAAAATATGTTGACGAGAAATGTCGTTAACAAGTAAGAATTGATATTTTACAAATTGGAGCGTGAAACAATCTCAAGCCAGTGAATTTCAGATTTTTCTCGGGAAAAGAAAGATTGATCATGTGGCGAGTGCAAACAATTGTGGAGCATTGTATCAACAAAACAAAATTTATGCTCACTGTCGGAAATTACAAGTTTCGACGATGTTGTGGTGAATTTCTATTTCCCCTTAAAATAGTTTTCACCTCTTGTAAACAACTTAGCCAAGACACACTCATATTTCTTCCCCTTCCTAAAACATTTTTCACCTCATTTATTTTCACCACAGTTGAGTTTGCTTCGAAATCGCGAGCACACAAAAATTACCGCGGAGTGAATTAATTAAGTTTGTTGCGTTAAGCGGTTGGAAATATTAATGCAATCTCATTAATTCGATGGAATAGAGTGCGTATTGTTATTTTATACTGGATAATTTGATAACTTCATAAAGAAACATCAAGAAAAGTGAACATATGTACAGCCGGGGAATTATTTTTTTTTTCGGGGCGAAGTTTTTTTTTGAAGAAGAAAAATTCGACTTCAAAGCATTGAACATGAAAAAATTATGAAAAAAGTGCTTATTTCAAAGTTTCATTTATGTCTTAACGAGGCAAAATCTGTGTAATTAAATATCATTCGGTTATTAAATGTGGTTGTTAAGCAATTCCAATTTATAAAAGCAAAATCTGTGAAACTTCGATAAAACTGAATGTGAAGCAAAACGAAAAAAAAACCATTTCAAGTATTGATCGCAACAAAAAGGAGTGAGATGAGTGCTTCCCAAAAAGAAAGCAAAGAACTAATATTATTGAGAGAAATAAGATATTTGAATTACAAAAAGAATCTCTTAAGAAGATGAGTTTCTAGTTTCATTTCTCTTGATTTCTTTTTTGTTTCCATTTTGGATTTACACCAACAAAAATCGATTCTTATCAGTAGAATGCGCGGCGGAAAACCTTTTACAAGCGTTCAAGTGAACCGTACACTGTTTGTGTATTGCAATTGATAACTCGACACAAATGTGCGACAGAACACAATGCTTTTTTCTTTATCAATTGTTAATGGGCCTAAATGAGTTTTAAATTTGTTTTCGTTCGATTTAGATGTCAATTTGCTCTTGAAATTCATACAAAACATGAATGAGTTAGTGAGAAAAAGGAATTTTTATTATGTGAAGGGTGTAGGAATAAGAAGAGAGTGATGATTGTGCAAGTAAACAACACAAACACAATCATAGTTGAGAAACGGGACTCGCAGGATAAAACATTTCTACATATCTATCTATCTACACTTTGTCATTTGTGAGTGCGTAAAACGCTCGAAGCTACTATAAACTAAAACACTAATTGAGGAATGTTTTACTTTTACTTCTGATGATGTGGGGGAAAGAATTTCAGATTAGTTTTCTTTCCCTATAAACAGAAAGCATAAGAAATGTCGAGACGTGAATAAAAATTTAATTTTTTTACTGTTTCAACTTTTTATCGATATTTTCGGTATAATGAATAATTCTTTTGCATGGCATTGTATGAGTCATATGAACACATGCACAAAACTAATTCTGGGGATGAAAAAATGAAAATAAAACACTCGTCATGTGTTTAAGGTCAAATTATGCTTCAAGGATATTTTTTTGTGCTTTTCCCTTCTTTTTGTTATGCAAATCGAGGTCAAAGGGGAAATATTTACCAACCAATCATCCAACATATATTGCCAGATCAGAAATTACAAAAGATATAAAGCAGACGACGAAAAGTTTCGATGAAAATTAAAAGTAAAGTCTGAGTCAGAACATGGAATTCTGTACGAAGCGAACGTCGGTTGAAAATATAAATAAAATCTGTCTGCTGACTGAAATTTACAACTGAACTTTCCAGTTTCTTTCATTCATTATTTTCCATGGGGAATCGAGGAACTAAATATCATTTTTTGTTTTCGTTTGCTGAGTTCAGCAACTCATGATAAAAGCGTTGGAGGAAAGCGTCATATTGACTACCAAATATTACAAACTTCCATCTAAACACTCCAATGTTTTCATAGCAAAAAAAGATATTTGATCGCGGTACGTCTGATATTTATTTGCGTAGGCAACACAATAAAACGCCATCAAATATAAAAGAAGTAATTTAATTCGCTTTCGATGTCACTGAGTTCACGACGCCTTAAGATTAATTAGGAGCGTCGTTAGAATTTGTGTCAGTGGATAAAAGAAGATCAGAATAATCAACGTTAAGTAATATTTTTACTATTATTAATTGAATGATGACTTGAAGAATGAAAAAAATGAAAGAAAAATTCGTTCGTTGCACTCTAAAAATATTAACATAAATTGGCATTATCAATAAGAATAAAAGTTAAAAGCTTTTATTTACTTTTTTATTGTTTCTTCGTTTGCCTATGAATAAACATAAGCGAATTGTGAGAAGAAGAAAAGGTGGCAAATAATTAATGACATTATCATGAATTCGCATTTTATCACCACATCATCAAATATTGCGAAGCCGGAGGCGAAATAAATTAAATGCTTGACGTGATGACATGGGCGCAGCTCTAACAGGAAGCAATGTCGCGATGCTTTTACTGAACTTGAACAATTCTCAAAAATTGATTAATTGAAGTTAATTTGTGTGAATAATCTTGATGAGCGCCACTGAGTAAATTGAAAATAATGCTGGAAATGTTAAAGTTATTGCAATTTAAATTTGATATTTCTTTTTATTAAGCATAAAAATCTTTTAAATTATTAATTTATTTCGCTTCAATTGCATAACAAAAGAAAAAATCACATTCTTCAATGTTTTTCCATCGATATCATGTGTTGTCGATTTCAACCGTGGAAAATTCAAGACAGAGCTATAAATCAAAGCTGATCACTGTTAAATAAAACAGATTTACGATGAGAAATTGTAAACTTTAAAGATCGGTTTTGTTAACGCCTTTCTTTGTTTCTTTCCAATCGATTCTCATGTGTCATCGTTTACTTGTTCATTGATTATTAATGAAGGATTTTTAAAGTTTAAATTCTCATCGCAAAATACCTAATAACTGTTATTCGACCGCAACACTTCAATTATAATTGTTATTCATTCATGAGTCATAAAAACATTCGCTTGATCTGGTTTCTGATTATTTTTACATCTTTTCTTCAATCTTCACATCCGAAAATCAATTCTCTGTAACATATACATCATCGTAAATTTAATTGCTTTAACAAAAAAAGATTAAATTAGTTGAAAAAAATTTAAAAGCTTTCACTTAAAAATGTTTAACTGCAAAATTTTCAAATGCGCCAAACTTTCTTATCGATTTCCGTTGATGAAAACTTTTCTGCTTCGTCAACTGCTCGAAATGTGCGGAAAAGAAAATTCCTACACGTATGTAATAAGAAATTCATGATATGTCGTAAATTTTAGCGAGCACTTCACTAATGATATGCTCGAATATTATTGCCATAAAACATTCAGTTCTTTATCGATTGAATTAGTAATAATTGATGGACATTTCTGGGCAACATTCATCTGTTGACGACATTCTGAATAAAGTTCAATTAAATAACCAACGGAAGTTAATTTCCACTTTCACTTTTTCACTTTTTCTAAATCTTATCACGAGGGAAAATAAAAGTTTTTCCCAATCATGAATTTCAAGAGCAAATTTGACACCATTGGGGGGAAGTAGGCGTGTTTCCATCGACACGCGAAAGAAATATAAAAACGGAACTTTAAGTACTGCAAATGTTTTTTTTATCGATCGATTACTTCGTAAAGAAATTCCTCAACAAACCATCACCCGAAATCGACAAAACTTCCGGCTGTGCATTCTGAAAAAATGTTTTGTTGTTCTTGATGTTGTCTTTAGTTAATAAATAAATATTTAATAGTTTCGTGAATTCGTAGGAATTCCAACGAAAATAGAAATCACCAATTAAATGTAATTGTTGATAAGAGATTTGCGATAATCGTGTAACAAAATAAAAAGAAAGGAAAACATAATTGGAATAAGATAATTTGAAAACAATCAAAATGAGCTCAACAACACCAACGGGTCCACCACCAGTTCCACCGACAAAACCAATCCTTTCAACTCCAGGCTCTTATATGTCAACATTCCAGTCAGGACATACAGCAACAATTCATAGTATTAATAAATCACATGACAAGCCGGCTATTGCCGCACGACCTGTTATGCCACCAACAGTACCAAAATATTCGTCATCGTTTGGAAAAATTGATCGTGATCGGAATGAATTTGGTGGCGCCAAAATCGATCGAATCGAAAGGGAAAAGGTTTGCATTAGATAAATTAAAACCGATGAACACAAAATAAACAAACAAACAGCACCATTAATTAAGACATCAAACAAATCGCTGAAAAAATCGCTTAATTTTTTCTTCTTCTTTCTTCTTTCTCATGCTTTGATTTAATTAAAATGTCTTAATTGATTATCTATCGGAAAAAATGGTTAAAAGAAAATCATTTTTCTCCCCCCTTAACATTCATATGTTGAACATTGAACATTTTTCATAAGAATTATCGGCACACATGCGGCTATTAAAACATCATTTTCATTACTTAATCATTTCAATCGCTTAAAATCAAATGAATCACAAAGAAAAAATGTTCAAAAAATATTTTTATGGGCATTTAAATTGTTTATAATTTATGGATATTTCTCGTCGATTGTTTGTTGTTGATTTTATTGTCGAGAAATGAGCGAGCGGGTTAAAGATCTAGAAAGTAAACGAAGTGTGTCTAACACGTTGCATTCGATCAGACCGCAGCCGCAATAGCAAATGTTGAAAGGCCTTCAATTCATTCTGTCTTTATGATTATTTATTATTACAACTTTAGGAAGTCAAAGAGACTTATGAGAGCGTAAACGTTCATCAAATTGTATACACAAATACGACTCTTACACAGTTTCTCGTAAATAATTCTATTAGAAATATAATAAGTTTTATAGTTTAATCTCACGCATATTGTTCAAGTCATATAAAAGATATGAAGCGTGATGCTTTAAACGTTCTTCACACAGCTAACAAAAGGCAAAAGAACGTCTTTCGATGATAAATAAACATTTTGATGCGAATGAAGCATTAAATTGCTTTCTTTCTCGCGAACATTGACCACACGCAGAAGCTCATTTAAACAGAGCATAAATCTTTTCATGTTTTTCCTTCTTTTATATTGCGCAAAGCTTAAAAAGGAAGTTTAAGTCAAGAAGAAAGCGAAAAAAAGTTAATTTCATTTTGCCATCAATTTTCTTGATAATCTGGAAGTAATTTGTTGGTGACTTTTAAGAAGTCATAAACTTCTTTACTTCATTCTCGTTTGAAGATAAAAAACGATCAAATATAGGGCAATGTAATAGAATGTAACATCATGCACATGTTCTTACATTTCCTTCGATTCAATTGCACTCTTACTACTCTCGTTGTTTTCATAATCTTTCCTTCATCTTCTGGTTCTGCGTAATGCAATGAAGAGAAATAATAACAAATGCTTAAAAATAGAACATGAAGAATCATAAAATTTAGACTGAAAAGACGAAGTATTTAAGCAAATGGGAAGAACAATACGATGACGTTAAGCCGCTCGCTTCCTTGCTCGAAAGTTTTTCTTCTTTTCTCATTTCATTGAAAAACGTAAAAAAATGTAATCAGTGAGACGACGTTACGTCTTTCGATGAAAATTAATTTTCTTTTAGATACTTAATTACATGGTAGCACGTTCTTAGAAATAAATTTCATCGTCACTATGCTTCATGTTTTTAATTCTTCTCTTTTGTAATCAACAAAAAAGTTTTTTTACTCATCATTCCTTCATTATCTTTTAAAAGCGTTGAACTCTTGAAGTAAACTGTTAAATGTCTCTAAAATCAGTATTTTTATGATCGATTTTTGTTTACTTTTATTTATGTTTAAATCAATGAATGTTTGCATGTTGGTAGGACGGAATTGGAGGCTCTTATCGTTTAGCGAGTCTCGATCGTCTTGCAAATCGTCAACGATTATTGGAACAGAATAACGGGTTGGGACAAACTGATGTAAAGAACGGAATATCAACAACTGATAGTAATTTGAATGGTAATGGTGGCGGCTATCCAGTGGGGGTAAGAAATCATTCAAAAAGCTTCTTTTAAGTTTCATGTGAAGTTTGATATTGTTGTGTGCAAAACTTAACACCGACTTGATGGTAATCTACTAACATTTGATTGTCAAATTAATGTTTAACCAAGAACGAGATCAAGGAAATCACTTTAATTGTTGTTTGAGTGTTGCATGATTTAATTGTAGATTTTTTCAGCTGATTGAGATAATTATAGAAAACATTTACAAATATTCGGCCATTGAACTTGAGTTTGAAATCGAAATTGAAAGACACGTCATCTGGCAACTCCTTTTTAGTAAAATAACAAGATTTGTAACGAAACAATTCTTTTTTTTCGGATGTTTGAACGGTGCCATTTAATTCAAGGAAAGACTTAAAGCATGTACATGATTTTAGTTTAACAAAGACAAGCATTTACAAACTGTTAAGTCATTCGGCACAGCACGGTCTTTTTTTTATTATTTCTCTTCTTATTGTTTACTTTTTCTTTCACTTCTTCTCATATCACATTCGAGATGAATCTCTAAATGATTTCTCATGAATGTCTTATGAGATGTGCAATCAAAACTTCAAAAATGTAAAGTTCCTCTTTATGAGAGATCTCAAGCTAATCTCGATCACTTATGCTTTGTTTGTGAGAACTTCACTCAAGTTCAAAATCATTTTCCATAATTCTTTTAATGTTGTATATGTTAATTTTGTAAATAATTCAAATTCTGCAGAAATTGCATTCGTGACGATTGTTTATTATTTTAATTTCATGATCTTTGATATTTTTATGTTGGAGCGAAACGGCCAGCTTCAAATAAATTTGATTAATTATCGTCGATCATTCCAATTATAGTTATAGTGAAACGTAATATGAGCTTTGAGTAGATTCATAGAAGTGCTTGATATTTCAGCCTTACTAAATGATTTTGTTGTTCATTCACTTCATATATTAACAAAGTCACATCTCAAGCAAGCGAAATATAAGACAAATGAGAAAACAGATCTCTCGTCACGATTCAATAGGTTTTTGTTTCCATAATTAAAAAGCAACTGTTTTCTTTATCGACTTGGAGTCTTATTTCGTATTTAGATACACATTCATAGAAATGACATGAAGCATCAAAAGCAAAACATTTATTTATATTTACCTCTGATTTTTATTTATGGAAACACAAATACGAGCTTTTGTCGTTTCACTGAGACCCTCAAAAAATGGAATCTTTTCTTTCTTTTATCAAATATCTGTCTACAAAGAAATGAATTATCTAAAAATAAATACCAAAAATATGTTTTTGTTTGCTCTCTTATCGGTTGAAAACTTCCATTAATCTTTGAGTGTCTCAAGTCTTGTCTCATGTTTTATGGGAAGAAAATGAAATTTATCGACTTTTATTTTGTTGTAAGCTTTCATTTGTATACCTAAATAAATAAATCATTCGTCAATTGAAGATGATAATAAATTCTTATTGCACTTGTTGTGCGATTAATTCACCTAATTGGAAACATTTTTATTGCTTTTTATTTTTATTAAATGAACATAAAATTGGTTTGAAATTGTTTCTTAAATTAAGCTTCTTAATTTTATTATTAACCATGCAACTATTGATTGATGTCATAGTTTGATTTGTACATTTCATCAATCAAATAAGAAATTATCATTTGAATTGTTTATTAATATAATTTTGTATTTTTCTATCTTATTCTTCATTATCGTTTCCCTCGTTTCGTGTATGATTTTTAACATCATTTTAACACCGTCCAACACATCGATCAACACACCATTTGAATGCCATCACAAAAAAACCCCAAAACTTTGAAATATTAACTAACAGATGCAATCTAAACGCGAAATGTTTTTCAAGGGAGAAGCTCAGAGTCCATCAGGTCCACCTCCACAACCACCATCTTTGAATAATATAAACTCATCATCAGTGGTAAAATGACAAAACTTCTTTCATCTTTCTTATCGAAATCATTAATCTTTTGACATTAATTTACTTAACAGAACAATAACAACACCAATAACAACGAAAAATCACATATTACAACAAACGGAACACACAATAGCGTTCAGAATAGCATAAATAAATTGATAATGAAGGAGAAGGAAGCAAATGATATGAATCATCATCTGGACTCTAATAAGTTGGCGAATGAACGTCAAGAGAAAGAGAAACAGCAAGCGATTGTGCGACCCAAAGTGAAAGAACTTGACGGTTACGTTGGCTTTGCTAATCTACCAAATCAAGTTTATCGAAAAGCAGTAAAGAAAGGATTCGAGTTTACTTTGATGGTTGTCGGTGAATCGGGATTGGGAAAGTCAACACTCATCAATTCTATGTTCCTATCGGATATTTATAATCAGGAACAACATCCGGGACCATCATTTCGTGCGAAGAAAACGGTGAATGTTGAAACAACGAAAGTTATGTTGCGTGAAAATGGAGTCAATTTAACATTAACTGTCGTCGATACGCCAGGCTTTGGTGATGCCGTTGATAATAGTAATTGGTGAGTTGCTTTGATGAATGATCGTCATCAATGACATAAATAAAATTTAACTATTTTTTTGTGCTTTCAGTTGGGTTCCGGTCATCGATTTCGTTGAATCAAAATACGAAGAATATTTAACAGCTGAATCGCGTGTTCATCGTAAAGCAATGTCCGATAGTCGCGTTCACGTTTGCTTGTATTTTATCGCACCATCTGGACATGGACTGAAGCCACTTGACATTGAATTTATGCAACGATTACATGATAAAGTCAACATCATTCCGGTTATTGCCAAAGCTGACACATTGACACCGGAAGAGATTCAACATTTTAAGAAGCAAATTCTTAATGAAATTGCACAACATAAGATAAAGATCTACGATTTTCCAGAACCACTCGAAGATGAAGAAGAAGCAAAAGCATTACGACAATTACGCACTCGTGTTCCATTCGCTGTTGTTGGCGCTAATGCTATCATTGAAATTGATGGACGAAAGATTCGTGGAAGGAAATATCCGTGGGGAATTGCTGAAGGTGAACTCATGCAGAATTGAATTGAAATTTCCAAACTGATTTCTTTTTCTTCATAAATTTCCAGTTGAGAATTTGGAGCATTGTGATTTCATAGCTCTTCGCAATATGGTCGTTCGTACACATTTGCAAGACTTAAAAGATGTCACCAATAACGTTCATTACGAGAATTATCGTTGTCGAAAACTCGCCGGTCTTGGAAATGATGGAAAAGCGAGATTATCGAATAAGTAAGTTTCCATGACTTCAGTCATCATTTTATTTATGTATGTTTTCTATCTGTCTGTCTCTAATCCCTCCGTTCCTTTTGTGCTCGCTTTTATAAGTAAACAACAATTTATGTTTTTATTGAAACTTATAATTTATTTTGATGACATGAAATCAAAAGAAAAAAAAGAAATTTCTGTATTCACTTCTACTTATCGTTTTGTTTTATTTATTAAATATTTCATTTATCGTTGATTCTTACAATCATCGATTGAATTCATTTTCACAACATGAACCTTTAAAAAACAAAATCGAAAAAGAATCCAAACAAAATCTTCTCTTCCATGTTTTCTTAATTCAGTTTATGCAATCCTGGAAATGTCATGAATTCATTTGTGACAGTTTGGTAAGTTCATCGATCGAATTTGATTTTCTTCATTCTCTCATTTGTTTGTTTTTCTTTATTGTTGATTTTATGAAAATATTTATTCTGCAACAAATATCGAAACGATAGAATTTCATTTCACATCACATTAATTAGTCGCATAAATAGCTTTGTGAATTAAAATGCAAAATAATTGAAGTCAATTTGATGTCATGTTGATAACATTTTTCATTTGCCACCAACTGCTTTTCTCTGATCACGAATTAATTTTAAATTTAATTTGAATGTTTTGAAAATTTAATTTTCGTTTTCTTAAATTTATTTTCATAACAAATTTCGTTTTCTCTTGAAGGAATCCACTCGCTCAAATGGAAGAAGAGAAACGTGAACATGATTCAAAGATGAAGAAGATGGAAGCTGAGATGGAGCAAGTCTTCGAAATGAAAGTCAAAGAGAAGAAGCAAAAGTTGAAGGATTCCGAGCTTGAATTGACGCGACGTCATGAGGAGAGAAAGAAAGTGAGATTATTTGATAAATTAACTTTCACTTCTGAATTCACACAAGAAATTAAATCTTTTCAGGCTCTTGAGCTTCAGATTCGTGAGTTGGAAGAACGTCGTAAAGCATTTGAACAAGAAAAAGGCGAATGGGAGCAACACAGTGGAGTCACACTTGATGAGTTGAGAAGGAGAAGTCTTGAAGCCAACAGCAAAGAGTGAGTGTTTCATCTTAACTTATTTAACTTTTCTTTAACCTTCTCACTGCATAACTCCAACCCACTTATGGTTCCATAATTGGCAATTTAATATCACTAGGAATTATCACTAAATTATGTCACAGAAGATTAGTTTTGTTTGTGACATGATTTTTTGAATTTTTTTTTTCAATTTTTAATCAACACTAACTTTTTATAAGAAAACTTTTGTTTTTTATTATGATTTTGTTTTAACATAATCCAAGCAAAACTGGGATATAATAATCAATAAACTCCATTAATAATCCTACAAGCCATCATGATCCATTAACCATTTATTACATTTTATTTATTGTGTGCATTTTTGAAAGTTTACACAACATTTTTGTTTTATTTACTTTGGGTGATGGAATGAGATTTTATTATTGTGTCCTTTCGAGTTTTTAGACAGTTTGGTGATCGAACTTTTCTTCTTTCTTTCGCTTCTTATCCCACTTCTCTGAAACTTGAAACTTTCACATGTTAAAGTTGACGAGTTTTTATTTTTGTTTGGTTTTATTGAGTGCCTTGACAATCTTTTTTTATTAAATAAAAAAGATTGAGTATCTAATTTTAAGCTTCAATCCTTCCTAGAAAAGTTTTCTCTTTAAACCAAAAACAAACAGAAAAAAAGAAAATCTTTTCACAAGTAAATCGCCCATTTCCACAGGACTGGTTCAATGGCATCAAGAAATTCAGATGAGACGAAGAAAAGTCGTGTCTTTGGATCGTTATTGCGTCGACATACGTCATTTGGCGCACCAGAAGCTTCAAAACTCTCAACACCACCAACAATTTCAGCGCCGATCATTCAGTCCAATACGAATCGTGATTAAGTTCGTCGACTTTTATTTTTATTATTACTATTACTTTTTGATTTCTCAAGATTTTTAATCTATGTGAAGATGAAGGAAGAATTAGTTAGAAGTAGTTTGAGGAAGCTTTTCCTTCTCGCCATTTTGCTTTCTTTTTTCTTTAATTTCTAAAAGCTTAAGTTTTTCTTTTTTTTTGGGAAGAAGTATTTAATGATTTATTAAGATCACAGGATTATGGACATGACATTTATCATTTGATTTCTTTTACTTTTTTTATCATTTTTGTTCATCCTCATTCATCCTTAATCATCTGCTTATTTTGCAATAATATGCTGTAAATAATAAAGTAATGAATTATGAAACATGACAGTGATTCCTAAAAACATCATTTACATAAATCTAATTTATTTAAACATTTAAATACATAAATATCCCAGTATTGTAACGATATCCTCTCATTTTTCATTTAACTTCATATTTTTATGCTGTACATAAGTTTTCCCCTTCGCTCTAATGTAAAAAAACATAACTGAAATACTTATTTTACCCGCTTAACCTTTAGAATAGCTTACATTGATATTCAGCCTCTAGTTCAAACCCAAACATTATTATTTTTCTTTTACAGAACGATGGATGGTAAAGACAAAAAAGAGAAAAAGAAAAAGGGATTATTTTAAGATCGATAATCGTTATCAATGCGCATTGCAAATTGCAACGAGTCTCTAACTCAGTTGCTCATGTGAATGCTCCATAAGTTAAGATACACGAAAAAAGAATGTTTAGAGATGAATGTTTGTCTTCATTTTCTTCTCTCTTCCCACGTAAAATTTAAATAACACGTCGTGAGTGGATGTTTTATAAAATATACCGCAAAAAGGGACTTTTTATCTTATAAATATTTATTAGAAAACTTTCTTTATCTCTCTGAAAAAAAAATGGAAAAATTGAATTAGAAGTTAAGTTGAATTAATAATCTTAACAGTTAATCAAATCGTAGCAGAAAAGTGTTCCATTGTAGCAATTTTTTTTTTTCAATTCGTTGGAGAACAAAATATCCGAAAGTAGTTGCATTGGTAAAACAAGCGAATTCTGATTACCTTGAAATCAAATTAATTGAACCAAAAAGAAGAACGAATCGAGTTTAAGTTGAATTTTTCCTTTTCTTAAATATCCTGAATCATTTTAGATTGTCACTTGTAGTTTTATTTTTACATGAATATACATATTTGTGCCATTCTCCTGTCACATTTCTAAGCAAACATGTTCAGTACTTCTTTCTTCAGTATCAGCTAACAGAGTATTTTTGAAAGACAAGTTTACGATGGCATTTCAACAACATGTAGATATTTTATATTTTATTTTATATTCTGAAGAATATTCTAAGGACAAAAAAGTTACAGAAACAAACCAATTTTTGCAGCTGGTTAAACTGATGTTAAGTGATGAGAAATCATTAATTAAAAATTGATATTGAAAATAATCATAACTGACGAGCAAAATTAAATTTATCATGAGAATATTTTAGGATCGAACGTATGCCTATGTTGTACTCTTTATTAATTTTGACATCCTCATGTATCATGTTTTTGTATGAAACTTCAATATGTAATTCATTTTAAAATCATCCTGAAATTAAACTATGCTTAAATTTAGGAACTATACTTAAGTTAAATATAATAATTTTAAAGGAGTGTATAAGAAGATCTGGCATGAAATGGTCATTGCCATTTGACGTCAACTTTTCAGCTTCCATAGATGAAACAAATCAAGCAACAAAAAATTAATTCAACACCGATTTATAAACTCAAGGTTCGAAATAATTAAAGTTTGAAGTATATTTTAATTTAAGTTTTTCATTAAGCTGTATTTAAAAAGTATGAGATAATAAAAGGATTGCTACAATTATATTTGAAAAAAAATTGTGATTTCTTTGAATAAGTCGATTTATTTTCAGAACAAAGAGATATCAAGTGCAGGCAAACGTTTTTCCTTAATACCTAACTCCTATAAATATCTAGAAGCACTTTTTATATTAATGTTGAATTAGTGTTGAATATCAAAGCCTCAACTTAGACAGGTAACATTCTAGCAGAGTGAGTGAAGTGTAAACATTATAAAAATATTTTCCAGTTTATTTTTTATTAATTCATAGTACAATTAATGAAAATTAATCTCAGATAATTATAGAAATAAATTTAAAGTTTTTAAGGATATAATGCCTACGATTATAGCTTTAGATGTAAGTATAAATAGACGAACCACAATTATTCTTTAAGAATGGAATTTAATTTTTATTTGTTATTTCTGGAAGGTCTCACTTTCAATGACAAGAATCGCTTACACCAACAGAGATAATCAAGAAATCACATATAGTCAACTGGCAATAAATGGAATCAATGAGTTATTAGACTATTTGGTTAAACAGCGTTCAATGGAATTCGTTTCATTAGTGAGTAAATTTTCAACAAAATTCATTTCTATATAAATATCGTACAGCAAGTTTCCAAATATTTAAATGAAAGAAAACGAAAATATCTTTAAATTGTATGCATTTTAAGTGATAATACCTCGGAAAACATTGAATGAAAAGTAATTAGATTAATGTTCAATTTGCACCGGTTAAATTTAAAAAGGTGAATTAAGCAGAGTGCGAGGGGAAATCCTACGCGACATCTTTTAAAGAAGTTTTTCAATAAAAGTGAATTTTCTCGATTTATTCTCGGAATCGTAACTCTCGTTCTTAATTTATACAATTACTCATCAGTTAAAGCGTGAGCTTAACAAATAGTATAAAGTTCTCGCCATAAAGTATTCGAAAGTGGAGAATTTAATCTTTTATCAATTCACACGTTTTTGCTACCTTGAGTATAAATTTTCAGAGAGTGTAATTTAAATTTGAAAGAAATGGCATTAGTCCTCTACACAGAACTCAAATATAAACGGATAGAATGTTACGGTTTATCATTCTTATCGTATACTGGTGAAATAAATGAAGAAAATCTTCCGAGAGTTCTTCCATACCCGAAAGACGAAGAAGCCTCAACAGAACAAATTAAATCAGATGAAAACTTAGAAGATGAAGAGTTGGAAGTAAAGTTTGAATTAGATGTGGAATATTTAAAAGCACTCGATCCGAAACTTTGGAAAGATCAAGATCATTATGCTGTATTGGGATTACAAAGCGCAAGGTAATTTATTTAATATTTTCATTTCCTTAAACGTATAATTAACTAACTTGATTACATCATTACAGATATTACGCTTCAGATGATGATATTCGTCGTGCTTATCGCAAAATTGTATTAAAACATCACCCCGACAAACGAAAAGGACAAGGCGAAGCAATTAATCCTGATGACGATTATTTCACTTGCATCACACGAGCTTATGAATTCCTTGGAACTCCTCAGAAGCGTCGATCATACGATTCAATCGATCCACATTTCAATGATGACTTGCCAACTCAATCAGAAGTTGAGAAAGAATTCTTCAATATTTTAGGTCCGTGCTTTAAGCTTAACTCACGGTGGAGCGAGAAGAAGAATGTGCCATTGTTAGGAAATGATGAAAGCGAACGATCGCATGTTGAAAGGTTTTATGATTTCTGGTATGATTTCCAATCGTGGCGAGAGTACAGCTATCTTGACGAAGAAGACAAAGAAAAAGGACAAGATCGAGATGAACGACGGTGGATTGACAAGCAAAATAAAGTCATGAGAACGAAAAGGAAAAAGGAGGAAATGGCACGAATTAGACAACTTGTTGATCTCGCTTACAACAATGATCCGAGAATAGCGAGGTTTAAGAAGGAAGAACGCGACAAGAAAATGGAAGCAAAGAAAGCAAAACGAACAGCAGCTGAAGCTCAAAAAGCTGAAGAAGATCGACAAGCGAAAGAAGCGGCTGCTGTGAAACTTAAAGCAGAGCAAGAGGAACAAAAACGACTTGAACAGCTTCAGAAAGATAAAGAAGCTCAAAAGCGTGCCTTAAGAAAAGAGCGGAAAGCACTCCGCGACTTTGCCAAGACGAATGATTACTTTGTGACTGATGAGAGTGACAAAATTAAGCACATTGAGAATGTTGAGAAGCTTTGTGAGACTTTAAAATTACTCGAACTTCAAGATTTAAATAAAAAGATTCAAGAAAATCCTTCGAATGGTCGAGAATTCTTCACAGATGCAGTGAATGTCATGGAGAAGCAGTTGGAGGAAGAGCGACGGAAAAATCTTCAATCAAGTTCATATGTAAACTCAATTGGGAAGAACACATCGACACCTCTTGCCGGTGTTGTGAATAAGAAGAATTTATGGAATAATGAGAACATTCAATTGCTGATAAAAGCTGTAAATCTCTTTCCTGCTGGCACAAATCAACGTTGGGATGTTGTAGCGAATTTCATCAATCTTCATGCAACAAACCTACCTGAAAATGTCAAATTCAACTCCAAAGAGGTGCTCAATAAAGCTAAAGATATTCAATCAAGTGACTTCTCAAAGAATGACTTGAAATCTCAAGTAAATCAGAAAGCTTTTGAATCGTTTGAGAAGAATAAGAAAGATTTGAAAGTAGTTGATAATTCTGAGATAAGCACGAAAGATACTGGAGATGTAAAGCCAGCAGTTAATGGCGACACGACACAATCGAAAGTAAATGGACATTTGAAAAAAGTTGAACCGAAAACAAATGGAGGATCGTCGATTGAAATGAAAATTTGGACGAAGGAAGAGCAGTCATTGTTGGAACAAGCAATCAAAACTTATCCAGTGTCAACACCAGATCGATGGGATCGCATTGCTGAATGTATACCGAACCGTACGAAGAAGGAATGCTTAAGACGTGTCAAGGAGCTCGTTGATCTCGTGAATGCTAAAAACAAAGCTCAACAAATCAAATAAAAACTAAAACAAATCTCTCGTGTTTCTGTAAATTTATTTAATTTTCTTTCTCTTCTGTGTGATTTTTTGAAATATTTAAAAACAAAAGAATAGATTTGTGTTAAGAAATTCGAAGGAAATTTTCTCATGCAAAGCATTGACAACGATTGAAACAATAAATTGAACATCAGAATAAAAGAAAACTTAAAATTCAGGAAAGAGAAACAAGATATTTTCTGCAACATTTAACTTAAATTGATAAACTCGTAATTAATTATTCAAAAGAAGGAACGAAGAAAGTTGTATGAATGTTTGATATTTGGAATGAATAAACTTATCTAATGTGACATTAACAGCGAAAATTTCCTTTTAACAATAACTTTCAGGTCGTTTACAGTGCACTTTATGAAGTTCTCGTTGATTTCACGAAGGATTATTCTCTTATTCGTGCTGCCCTTACAAAAATCGAGCATTATGACAAAACATGTTTGCACAATGTGTTGATGGCATGCAACAACATTTTGACATCAAATTGGGGAAGTCAAAGCTATGGACAAATTTTAATGGTGACAGATTTAGGCATTGGATTGGGACAAAAGTCGCTTAAGAATCTTATCAACACTTTGCCTGGTGAAAATCAACCATTGCCACTTCCTTATCAGAGTAAACTTTCGATTATGTGCTTGGGAAATCCCGATGATGATGTTGGATTTAAATATGGTGAGAAAATTTGAAAAATATTCTTAAAACATTAATTAAAGTTATTTTCAACAGGAATGAATTTATACCAACAATTACTTGACATTTCCAAACAAAATGGACAACTCTTCGTGCCACGATCATCTGATAATCAATCAACGATGGAACGATCGATAATGAAGATGTTTAAAGCAATGTGCGAGACAAATTACAAACCATTCGAAGCTTTTCTTAATGTTGGTTCTTACTTCAAACTCGACTCAGTTCCAATTTCAATATTTCCTGAGCCTCTTCCTTATACAAGTAAAGACATCTTTGGCAATGAAACAACGAGAATGATCTCAAAACGTTTAGAAGTTTGTGGATATATAAAAATAGCTGATCTTGTCGGTTCGGGTGGTTCACCTGCAAATATAAGTCGAAACTTGATCTTTCCCCGTGTTGATTCATCTCAGAAGAAATCGGGATCAGAATTGGAGAAATTAGAATCAGAAATGAAACATTTCTTTATGAAGAATTCATCAGCTGAAGATGAAGAGAGTTCAAGTTCAATACCAAATGCTGATGTGACGACAAAAGAATCGGCAATTGTTTTATTGCATGGTGCTTTGAAAGTGGAAAATATGGCAGCTTTGATCTTATTAGCTGATGATTGGTACGGTCTTGCTTATTCTTATTCTGATAAGAAGAAATCTAATTTGATGATTTCAATTCTTGCTCCTGGTGCGAATGTCATTCCTTGGATTGGCGACATTCGATATTTGGGTTTGCTGCAAGATGCATTGTTAGGTGAAAGTTATGGATTTCCAATAAAGACCGAGAAGAAAAGTTATTCAGCCGGAAACATGTCTTGGTTGCGAGAAGGAGCTTTGCAATCAGATATTCAGAAAGTTCTTCGACATGCCAAGAAAATTCCTGAAAAAACGACACATTTCTATAAAGAACTCAACAGAATTAGAAGAAATGCACAATCGTTAGGATTCGACTCATTAATTGAGATTCTTGCAGAAATATTCGACAAAGAAGCGCAACTTTTGATGCTGCCAACTGCAAAAGCTCATCCAGAATGTTCAGTCCAATTATCACATGCTGCAAGAGAATTGAGACGAGGCGATCGAGATTTAATAAAGAAATTAGAGCAAGCTTGAATATTTTTAAGTAAAATGTAAACAGAGAATGATTTGATGATAGAAATAAATTTTTTATTATTTACGGAGGCTCCACTCTGTGATTAGCCTCCGCCTTCAATTAATGCAAAAGTTTTGTACAGTTTGGGTTTTTCTGTCTTCGTTAAGCACTACCAATTCATATTTCCTGAACGATTTTGGAAATTTCCGTCCGCAGTATAAAACTGCGGTTATCAAATTCCTATCGAAGAATTTTTAGAAGTAGTAGAATTGAAACTCCAATAAAAGGCCACTTTATGATATTTTAACTAACATTGAATAGATAACAAATCGTGAACCAATAAAAATACGAACGATAAGATAAGCTCGATTGAAGGTGAAATTTTGTAAATGTTGAAATGTGGCAGTGAAATCGTGTCTCATGTAGCGATATTTCACAGATCATAATTTATGCTAAAAATGTTTTAATGACTTTTCTTCAACAATAGAACTAGATACATATCTAAATATTTCTGAAATTTATTTAAATTATCTTCTAGTTCTAAGACTTTTTTATAATTCAAAGAAAAATTTATTTTATTTATCTCATATTTTCATTTTTTTTAAACTACAACAACTTTGGAATGAATTTAATGAGGTTGAAGAAGAAAGGAAGCAATAAATGATTCATATAAAGACGAAAAAGAAAATTTAATTCTTGGTTTTTAACACGCTTGATTTTCGAGCTTCAACAATTATCATTAAATTCTCTACTTTGACTGCTGCGAGAGTGGAAAATTTCCAACATAGATATTTGAAACTTCTTCTTTTTCGAAATATCTGACAATTTTATGTGCCTTGATTTCCTCAGTGTCAGTAACAATCGTAAAGTTCGATGAACGACCAGCCATCCAAAGTTCCTTGAAAGCTTCAATTTTTATATCCTCCAATTTTGCGTGTAAAGCACACTCACAAAATTGAAGGATTTAAAGACTGAGGGATTCTAGGAACATCTGTTCATCCTTCTTGCCGAATCTGATATTAATACGTCAGTTCATCTTTCCTCATTGGTTTATCACATTTCGCATAATTTATGCGGCATAAATTAAGTGATTTTGTTGTTCTGACACCATAGCATCCTAATATTTTCAAGTCCAACCAAAAGAGATATGTTGGACTTGAAAATATTGAGGTGCTATGGTGCTATTGACTTCAATCCACTCTCATGATCGTTGTTTTATAAAAATAAATCGCTTCGACATCTTTTTCATTTAAATGTTTTCCATTAATGATGTCAGGCTTTTTAATTTAAGGCGAAATAATAAAAACTTTTATGTATTTAACCTAAAGATTACCACATCGAAATCATAACTGATAACCAGTCGACTTTAGACTTTACTAAATTAATTCCATGTTAGTTGAATTTCTGAAGCTTTTCGGAGACAAACCACTGAAATTAAAGAAAGAAAATGTTTCCATTAATAAAATCAAATATAATACTTAAATCTGTTTAATAAATAATAAAAATCTCATTCTAAACAGTTTTTGTCATTTCCGAAAAGGAACAACACTCGCTCAAGACTGTGTCTTTAAACTGGCTCAACTTCCCGGTAAAACCTTTTACATTATAATCATTGATCAAATAAGTTCTACTAAATTGTTCATAAAGTTTTATTACTTTTGATTTTATCACATTTAAAATGAATTTATTATATTTTAAAGAAATCGCTTGCAATGCATTGTAGTCATTGCAACGACTAATTTATGACTGTGGCCGCGTAGGAAGGTAATTTTAGTAACCTAAAATCGAATTCCCTCCAGTTTAAGTTACGAAGGTTTCTCTTCAACAGATTGTGGTGAGTTTAAATGTAAACAAACCGGCACAAAATAACGAGGGAAAAGTTGAAAATAATTTGTGAAATATAAAGCGGATATTAATTCTATTATGTTCAGGTGAGTTTAAATTAAATATCCATTCATCAAAATCTTATTTCTTTGTTATAAGTTTCAGGAGAATCAAAGTAAATTCAGCTTTACTTGGTTTTAGATACAAATCATTCAAACTAACACAAATTGAATCAACAAAAATATCGAAAGCAGATAAAGTGAAGAAGTTACATTATGAAAATAAATATTTATATGGTTCAAAGATCAAGACTGCTAAAGGATCAAATAAAGAGGTGAAACAGACAAATGAACCAGTTGATCAAAACGATATTTCATCTGAAATTTATTGGCAATGTATTCACGTTCCAAAGATACCAGATTTAAGTTCAGTGAAGAAAAAAGTAAAGACAAAATCAAATGCAGCTGATGACACTCTTTCAAAACCTAAGAATAGAAACAATAAGAACAAAACCGAAAAAAATCTTTCAGACAAATGGACTGAAGAAGATTCCAAATCATTGCAAAACACGAAATCACCAAAACAACCGAAATCGAATTCTCTGAGTGCGACAAAGCAGCCAAAACTTCCTGACAGTTTAAGCAAACTTCAAACAAATCTTCAAGAAGTCAAAGTTTATATAAAGAAAACATTGGATGAAGATTTAAAAGTTCCGCCAACTGCACAAGACGATGAAGAGATTGAAGAACGTGACATCCCTTTTGAGAATAATCAATTAAGAGCAATTCCTAATTTCCCACTTTTCTTAGATGGCAAAAATATCATTGAACCCTTTTATGAGAATTTAAATTCAGATAAAAGTTATTTTATTCCCAGTGTGAGTAAAATTCTCCAAGCAACGATGCCAGAAAGTCAACGACTTGCTTTAATTCAATGGAAGAATTTAAAGATATCGGAATTAGGATTTGAAGGGTTTCAATTGATGCAACAATGTGAGATAATTAAATTATTTTATTCGATTAGTTTAGTAAATATTTCGTTTTATAGCACATTTAAATCGTGGTAAGATGTTCCATGAATATCTTCACAAACATTTCAGTGGTGAAACTGTCGTAAAGTCTGAAATATCATCAGAAGTTCTCGAGATTTGGAACAGTGTTGAACCGTACTTAGAAATGTTTCAAACTCCTGGAGTCATAACTGAAGAACATGTAAAACATCCGCAACTTCATTACAAAGGAATTGTTGATTGTGTAAGTTTTCATAATTCTACATTATCTGTGATTGAATGGAAGAAATCTGATCGACAAAAAAAGACAATCAACTTCACTTATGACGCTCCTGTTCAACTTTGTTCATATCTTGGTGCACTTAACGCTTCTCGAGGTGAATTCCTAGAGAATCCAATCAAACATGGAGTCATTGTTGTTGCTTACAACGACGGACAAAAAGCAAATCTCTTCGAATTGAAAGAAGCCGATCTGAAGAAATATTGGAAAATTTGGTTGACAAGATTACAAGAATATTGGGTTCGTTATAAAGACAACACGCTGCCTGATCCTGTTTAAGAATTTTTAAATTTTAAGAGACGAAAAGAAGATTTGTAACAAAGTTGTTAATATGAAATTTAAAAATAAAATAAAAAATTTCTATAAAAGTCAAAAGCTAATTTTATTTCGCAAGCCTTATTCGGTGTCAATACTTAATACAGCTTCGACCTGATGATGACGGTAATAAAAAGATTATTTTCATGTTTTTCTATTCACAAAAATATTTAATCTAGCTATTCAAAGTTTTAATTTAATAAAGAAAATGTTCAAATGTCATAAACGTTCTTAACACTAAAGTTTCATTAAACACTCATCGAATAATGTAAACAAGCATATTAAAATTTTGATAACTTAAACAGATTCATCTTAAGGTTGCGCAAGATTTGGAGTTGAGTAAGAAAAGAAGAAGAAAAAAATTCTTGAAATACTTTTCAATGGCGCCAAATTTTTTTTGTTTGTATCTTTTTGTTTTCATTAATTTAAATTAGATTTAAATCACTTTTGATTGATGGCTCTGTTTTGTGTTTTGTGAAACTTTCGAGGAATAAAAAAATAAAGGAAATAAATTATTGTTCAATTAGACATGTCTCAGATAAATATTTGTTGGTGTTAATGACCTTTGCGAAAGTTCAGGAGATTCCAGAACACTCCTTAAAATTTTATTCGATGTTATCATTGAAATGGAATTTCCACTGATGATTCTCTTCTTCTCTAATAGAATGAAAATATTTAATTAACATTCTATGATGGTTCCATTCATGATGAAGAGCGTCTGGATAAATCCACTTGTGCGAATCGAATCGAGTCTACTTGACTTGATAATGACAATATGGGTCATGAAAATAACCAGGAATCAGATAACAAAACACCCCCGCCAGCATTTCACGTAATGTGATACTCAATTATCACTTAAATAGTCGTTTTATTATGAATAATTTATGTAGATATCAAAAATAAATCATTTTAATTCTCGCACAATCCGAAAGCAGATGTAAAGAGCCAATTATAGAAAATCTCAAAAGTTATTTTAATCTAATCCGCTTCGCTCAAACATCGTAAAAGCAGGAACAGATCAAAGAGTAACTTTGTCTTCTCTGAGTGGCATTGAAGTGCCTGCTCGCCTGCATCAATGGTCAACTTAATGTCATTCAAGCAATTTTCTCCCGCGATCTTTCTTTTTTAAGATTTTCATTCATGACGCCAGTTTATAATTTATTGTTTCTTCTTTTCATCGAAGATGTCGTCATGCATCGTCAAACGAAAATATAGAGAAAATCTTCGGAAAATTTCATTAATTAATTTTCTTCTTCTTTCTTTCCGCTCACTCAGTTATTTTTAAACATTTTTTCTTAATAAGTTATATGGAAGTGTGGAGAGAACTTTGACAAGGTCATTGCGAATGGATGGGTGCAGATACACTTGTAAACTATCATCGTCTCGATTGATATGATTTAATGAAAATTGTCAAGAAACAAGCGTCGTGTGAATGTTTGTCGTTAAAACTTGTTTTTCTCTTCATCATTCTTTTAATTTAAAAAGGAAATAACTTGAATGATTGTGTCAGGTGAATCATCCAAATGTGGTTGATTGAAATGACGTCATGTTGGAAAAAATTATAAAATATGAATTTCAATTGATGAACCCTAAGGACAGAAGTTTAAACAAAAGAAACTGCAAAATAATTTATGTTTCTCTCTCTGCCGTGTGATTTTTGTTTTATATTTTCTCGATAGTTTTGTCCCCACAGAGTTGTCCATTAGCTCTACACATGACGTTGTTTCTCGTCTCATGCGAGAGAATCAGCAGTCCGAGAAAGAAAGAAGAAAAAAAAGAGACACAGAAGTAACAGACTTGAAATAAACAACAGCGGCGAACGTAGGAAAATAAATCGAGAAAAAAAGTTTTCAGTTTACTTTTGATCGTTCAACATTTAAGATCGCAAGTTGCGAATTTTCTGTCGTGCCGGCAAAAATTTCATTTCTTTTTGGGATTACTTTGAAAATTCTTTGATCTCGCGCGGATCGTTTGATCTTGTTCTCACTTCGAAAACAAATTTTTATTTTGCAATTCTTAATTGTGTAAAATTGCGATGCAGTCAACGATATATTGAGTGAAGCAATTTGTAAAATCACTTGACGATGTTTTAGTTGCTGTTCTGACTGAATAATAAAACAGTGAAGAATTTTGTTTTGTCTAAATATTTTTCCTTCTTTTGACAAGCGAGAGATTAAAAAGTGCAGAAAAATGACTGTGGAAACGACATCATTTTTGTCGGGTACAAAAATCACCAACAATGGAAGTGAAAAGTCAGCCAAATTACTAAAAAATAATAAAAATTTGATCATAATTTTGCTGGCTGTTATTCTCGTTTTGTTTTGCATTGGGGCATCTGTCTTACAGGTACCATCATTTAGTGATTAGCTTTCCTTTTTCTCATCTATGTAAACATCTACAAAAAGTCGTGCACAGCAATTAAAACAAAATTGAAGCAAACGTTCTAAAAACTTTTACAAAGGAATTTTATTGGCGTGAAAATTGAGTTCCGTTGTGTTCGTTAAATTGCGAAATATTTCGCACTTGATTAATTTTTAATTGAATAATTTTTTAATTTAATACACATCGTGGGATAAAATAAAGTTTTTAATTTCTCATATCACAGATTTGGGTTTGTAAACGCATGAATGGAATGCAACAGGAAATCGATCAACTGAAACTTCAATTCGATGAATTTCAAAAATCTGACATTTTTGAAGATGAAATGTTCGATGATCTTCACGATTTCAGCAAAAAGGTAAGAAACGTCTTTAAAATCTCTTGACATTTGCGATCATTCCCTGTCCACTGTCAATTCACATCACATTGTTGAATATAAAAAAATTTCTTTAATCGCGCGCGAATACGAAAATGTTTCTAAGAAGAACATTGCAATGAACCGGCGCCTGAGTCTCTATTTTGAGTGTTTAAGCGGCGTCAAATGATTGTGTTCAAGCAAAGATGACTTGAATGAAAAGTAAACATGTTGAGCTGCTGGCCATAAATCTTTCACACAAGGGTAGGAATTGAAATCAATTTTGGCGTGTGATTTTATTATTCCTGTGAAATTTGTCACCTTTGAAATTGTGTGGTAAATAATCTACTCGAGAATTTTCCGAATCACTTGTTAAACGAAAAAGAAAAACGGTTTGTTTACAGTATGCATTTAAAGACGCAATACGTGTGGGCGTAATTAAAAAGCGATACAATTTTTATTTTTGTGATCTAAATGTCTGGTTTACGAAACAAACTTGTCGAGTGATGAATTTCTAATTCATTTTGTTTGTATCTACAATTGCAACATGTTGCATTTAGCATCTCTATGTCGAGATTAATTGAGCTGATTCTCAGTTGGTTATTGCATTAAATTTAATTAATTTCTCGTTGCTCCATTCATTCTGCCGACATTGTGAGTTTCAATTTGATTGAAATGGAAACAAACTGACAGAACCAACCGTTGACATCATACAAAAGAAGTTGAACATTCAATTCTGTGATGCTGATTATGGAATTGTGAGCGACTTTTTTTCCTTTTCTCTATTTCCATATTTGCAATGGCAACTCGTTTATTTCGCACCAAAAACAGTGTTTCAAACAAGTTGAAACAAAGCGTTATAAAAGGTAAAGAGAACAAACAGAACAGATTCAATTATCATCTTAAACGTTACTTCAACTTTGTATACTCATATTGCAATTTTATGATTGAAGTGATAATAATTTAAATAAACATCTTCATTTGTCTTCTGGAACATTGGCAATTTAGATGAAAATGAAATATTTCACGCAAACGACAATACCGAAAGTAGATTGAACAATTTCCAATTGTAATTTCATTAAGATTTATTGACGCAGTCAAATGAAATTTAATTTAAATTTGTTAACTCAATTTTAATGTTAGGAAAAAGAAAAATATGTGGCAGTGACAACAACCATCAGAGTATGAGATGATAGGAAAGGAAATTTGTTATTTTTAGTGTTGTCAGTGACTTGTTTTGATGCTCGACAAATCACAAAATTTTCTTCTTTCGATTAAAAGGGTCATCGAGCCGCGCCATTCACTTAAAGAAGTCAACTTATTCAACATCAATTTACATTAGTGGGATGGTTGTAAAGTTGTGGCAGTTTGAATCACTTTGAAACTTTGACTGATGTCGTTAATGATTAGCTTGTAAAATGCGTTGATATAAATGCAATTGAGATGTAATAAATTATAATTAAATCTTTGTTAAATGCTTAAGGGCATTACGCTCGTCTCCACAAGTTTCTGATGATCCCATTTCACTTAATTGATGACTTTTAAAGCACTCACGACAAACCGAGATCTTGCTTTATTTTGTATCGTCGCAATATCCATGAATTATTCATAAAACTCGATGAAGTGTAAACAAAAACAGTTTATGAATGTTTATCAAGCGAGAAAATTCAGTCGTAAGGATGTTAAGACTGCTTGAAAGCACTCTTTCCCATGAACATAAAAGAAAAGCCTTTTTCATGTTGTTTGCTTGGCCTCCATCAACATTTTACGACTTATGGAAGAATGATATCTTGATTTTATTTATAACGAATAGAAATTTCAATCTACGTACAAATTGAAGAAGAAGAAATCAAATAGAATCTAACTAAGTTAGTTTTATTTACTCATCATCACATGAGACTTTCATTCGCCAAAATAAATCGAGAAAGAAAAAAAACTTTTCTGATTTTATCGCTAAAAATAAATAGTAAAAAAAATCCAAGGAAATTTACGATCAATAAAAAATTGTTTTCGACTTCCCTTTTTCTCCATGGAGTTGGATCTATGTAGATGCTCCTGCTGATTTGATTTGAAATGAAAAACATGTTTGACTGGAGTTTTTAAATTCAAGAATTGTTTATTGATTTGCTTTAGAAAGATTTACGAAAATCAAACTGGACATGAAATTCTAATTTATTATCTAAAAGTGGTTGGAAAATGTTTCGGTAATGAAATTTTTTTTTTGCTATAATCTGTTAGTGCCACTCGTCACCCACACATTTCATAAGAGAAGGAAATAAATTTGATTTAGATGACAAGTCAAGTTCATCATTTCGTGCTCTAATCAATTTCCATTAACGACCTTTCTTCGTTTTATTCTTCCCCACGAACCTTCCCCATTGAGCACGTGAACAAAACGTAACACGGCATCAAAGACGATTTTTAATTGCTTTTGAACCTTTTCACATGCCATTTTAAACAATAAATGGAGAGTGTTAATTAAATTTGTGTTCTAACATTTTCTAGAAGTTCTTTTTTTGCTTGCTGATATTTCTTCCTACCTTTCACTTTGTCTTATTTCACCTTTATATGAATTCAAAAACGATAAGTTGTTCGTTCATCGCGATCGTTTGCATAATCAGATTCTCTCTCATGTGTGCTATTTAAGGCAACATGAATAGAACAGAACGGCTGATGGAGAAGTTGAGCTCCTTTTTTCGTGCTAATCGATACCAAATAAACGAGTCTTAAAAGACCATAAATGGAATCTTCTTTTCGTTGACAAACAATTCGCTGCCCACACTAATCACATTCCTTCGGATGTTCATTTGTTTTCATCTATTTACGAGTCTCATTCAATTTTATCGCGATTTGTTATCATCTTAATAACAGGTTCAAAGACTCGAAAGTCTCTTCAGTTTTTTCTGGAGGAGTCAGATAATTTAACAAAAGAAAAACAAAAATATTTCGGCGGATAAGCCACTTGAGATGATTTGAGAGTTTTGTCTGAAAAGGCAAATTCTTTTTTCATCCGAATATTTAACGCAAATATTGGACTCTGAATTGAAAAGTAAGCAAAATCCCGGATAGATTTAAATTCTGATTTTACTTGTCTCTCTCTATTTTTATTTTCGAATATCTAAGAACTTGCGACATTTATGTAAATCATTGAACCAACTGCTGTCGAGAGACCTTTGCCGACCTTGACTCAATTTAAGATTCCAAAGTGTCTATGTAGGTAATAAACCCTGAATCAATCAAATATCTCAGCGCATTCAATTCGAAAGAAAGAAATATAAAAAATCTTTTGATCACGATCCAATTAATGCCAAAAAGAAAAAAAATTAATTTGCGAGAAGACAAATTGAACCTCAAATTAGTGGATTACAATAAGAAAAGATTCATGATTTAGCAGAAAATTTATATCGCACTAATTAACTTTCAATCTTAAAAAGAAGAAAAAATTAATTCGGTGTTGTGAAGTTTAAGAAATGAACAAAGTCACCAAATCAATTGAAAGATGTAGAGCTACACGAGAAACCGCTAAATACTTATAAATAAAATTGCGTCTATTCGTCTTTTCTTATTAAATCAAGCGACAAATGAAAAAGAAAACATTTAGGGAAAGCCAGGAGGAAAGCGTTTTATTAATGGTGACATTGAAAAAGCATTTTCAAAACACTGTCAAGATGTAAGACTTGCTTCTTAAGATGTTTATCTATTTGTTGGTTTGCGTTGTTGCGTCGACGAGCACCAAATATAAATAGCGCGTTCATATTTATATTTATCATTTGTTTTATGCGGAAAAAAAGTGCAAATTTATTGACGCGTCTAAATTCAGAATTTTATAAATATAATCGTCGTGTGATGTTCGAATGAAAGCGTGAGACGTAAACAGTAACCACAAGTTGCCACAATTATCATCTCACAGGCAATCTAAACACAACATAAATTTAATTTGAGAATAAAGATAAATGTGACAGTGCATGTGACGGCATAGAAAAAGTTCGCCGAACTCATTTGCAGTTAAATTTAAATTTAAATCTCGTACTTTGAATAAAATTAATGTCTTTAATATTAGACACAAAGTTGATCGAGATACTTTTAATTTACGTCACACTTAATTTGAGGAAACCAAATTACTTAAATTGACGATTTAATCAATGAATGTTTTCATGTCGTTAAGGGCCATTTTGAGATATATTGGAAGAAGTTAACAACACGCTTTAATCGCACCCCAGCAGAGCTTCTCATCATTAACAATGTAAAAAATGATACTTGATGGCATTTGAAATCGCCATTTCAACCCAAAACAAGCGTGCTTAAATATCATTAAGAACTGACTGAAATATTTACGATATTCGGCATCTTGCTAGACCTTAAACAGCAGTTGAGCGAGAGAACAAATTTTAAATGTAAAATCTTGTAAGATAGAAACGACTTGACTTATATGTTTGCGTATTTTTAATTTTAGTCTCACCTCGATCACAAATGTTATGCTAATAAGTGTTTGATTAATCTTCTGGCATATATTCATGAGATGTTCTAAGATTTACGACTTCTTGTTCAAGGATATGCTCTCATCCTTTAAGTTGCTGTCGTAATGTTTGTTGAGATTTTGTCTTCTTCTCTTAATATTCGGGGGAGATTTTAGAAACATTTAAACATGACGCCAGTGGAAACAGATATTTATTATTAACATAACAAATGTTTCACTATGATATCTGAACAAAAAAAAAAGAATTTCAAGTTTAAGATGAAATAAAGAAAATAAAACAATCAACTGACACATTGAATTAACTTGAAAAGCACGAGGTTTAATATCTTTCAAACATGCTTGTTTATTTATTATTAGTACAATCAAAACGATGTTAGAGATGAAATGGATTTAGATGACAACCTCTCCATAAGTGCTGACAAAACAAAGTTTGACGATGTTGGAGATGAAGACAGTTCTGAATTATCAGAAGAAAGTGACGACAACTACGAAAATATTCACAGGTGGACAATTTTTTTCTCTTTTTCATTTTCATTAAATCTTAATTTATCTTTAAAACTTTTCTTAGTGGATATGGTGACAGTTATGAAGATGATGAGTTGTATGATGATTTAGAAGACGATATGGAAGAGAAGCCATTGGACGTACATAAAGAAAATGATGATGATGACGATAATAATATCTACAAGGACATGACAAGAACTCGGTAAAAAGTGGCAATGGAATTCAATGAATTTAAAATAAAAGAAAATTCTTTCTTATCTTAGTAAAACACGTTCCATTGTGGAAATTACCAACCAAGGTGTCCCTGTTCTTGAAGAACCATACACAACACATCGCAATCCAACAAAATCGTCATTAGTTGCTGCCAACGCTCTTGAAAATCAAGATGAAAAGAATCCAAGACTGAAATTGACGTGGCATAACAATCAGAGAATTTTCAATGGGCCGAGAAGGTAAACATTTCATGTATCGTTTAGTAATGGCTGTCAATGTTTATTAAATTTCGCTGTGAAAATGCTTCACACTTCCACCCACATATTTTTCTTGTTTTAAACTCTCATATTTTGTGAAATTTCTTTATTAATTTTCATTTTTCATAGACAATATCATCGTGGACAGTACAACAGAGTTCATCACAACGTTCGTCATCATCATAACTTGGAAGATTCAAAACGTCGATTTGCTTTCGCTGCTGCTCCTCTTCAACATACTTTTGCGAACTTTGGAAAGGTGAGTTGATAGTTTAAGAGATTTTCTCATAGAGAAGAATATTTTGAAGTTTTAGCACTTCCAAACCGACGGAAGTAAAATTATTGTAAAGACTTCGTGCGAAAATTTCCAAACATTTCGGTTCATTTGGAAGAAATTCGCGGAAAAGATCTGGCAAAAGAAATTAGTTCAATTAAATTTTTACGTTTCAAATTTTTTACTCACCTATTAGTGGGGGTTTATGAGAATGAATTGAACTCGGATGGCTGAATATAAATTTTTCATCTTTTATTTCTTGATAATTATTTTGACTATTTACATGGCAAGTTACGAAAATTTGTTCAAAAGGTTTTTTATTTCCTTCAATATTATTAAACAGTTCACCATTTCTATCAATTTTCACCCATTGCCATCTCGATAAAAGCTTTAGATTCCATTTATTGAGAATTCTTTCTTGTAATGCTGTAATGTGACTCGGTGAGTTGGTGCACCAAACAATTACAATAGAAGAATTCTTAATGTAATTTTCTAATGGAATTTCCATTATTTCATCGTCAGACATTGTAAAATATCCTTGCTTACTACCAGTTTTCTTCTTGACACGCTTAATGTAACGATTCTTCCAAGGCGGATCAATAACAATGAAGTCAAATTTATTAGCTTCATCTGATGGAAGAAACGTCTCCATATCTTCAATTTTCTTATTGAAAAACTTACAACATGAAGGAATGAGATAAATATTTTCCTTAATTGTCAGAAGTTTTCCGTACTGCAGATTATTTTCTCCGTGGAAATATCCGACATCGGTAGAAGATTCGTCGTCATAAAACTTGTTTACGAGTTTTATATTCTCATCTTTCAGTTTTTCCTCTTCATCAATACTACTCGTTAAAAATAATTTCATCTTTTTGCAAGAGTTTAAAAAGTCTTTAATGATGGTTTCAGTATCATTGCTTTCAACTGTATCTGATGTCGCTTTTTGCTTTCGTTTAAAATTGTTGAATAAAGTTTCACAAAGTTGATAGACAGCATACTCCTCATTTTTACTGTTACTTTTATATTTATTTCTTTGTCGATTATGTGTGATTAGTTTGCAATTATTTTCCTCGAAAATCACCGACATTTACTAAGAAAACAACAATATATTCGTTGAAAAGTAAAAAAGCCGGATTGATGTTTTTAAATATATCTATTTAAAACAAAGAGCTTTTATATTGAACGTACTCAAGTGAATGTGATTTGTAATAACCGATTAATCTCTTCGACTTTTCATATGATCTTAACGGATTTGAACAAAACACTGTGAAATATGAAGTACTAGATTTAAAAAAGTCGCAATTAACCGAGGCAGCAAGATATAGAGTTTAAATTAATTTATTTTAGTGAAATTTCACCAATATCCATTACATTTTTGATTTAATCTGCGTTCATAAGACAAGAATGATTGAATATTTCTCAAAGAAGCGGATGGTATTTGGAATATTAGGTTTAATCTCGTAAGTAAAATTTTCAACACGATCGCGATGATATTTATGACGAAATAATTTCTTTTACAGGCTGACCATCTTGGTATTGTTCATTGAATCAGAGTGGGATCTCATATCACAAAAACCAAAATCATTTATAGTAGAAAACAATTCAACTTGTTATTTAAAGGAACAATTTGAAACACTCAGTCATTGTTCACCGTGTACCGAGTTTGAAATTAAGCTAGCAAAGAGTCAACGAGAAGGCGTTTGCTTTCACACCCACAACAAAGAAATTCTAAGGTGTCAATCAGGAGAAATTGTTATTAAATCTTGTGATAAAATCGCTTGGCTTGAGGAGAGAAATTTTTATATCTTCACCGTTTTTTCCTTCATCATTTGTGCCTTCGCCACAACAATTGTTTACACTCGTCAAAAGTTTTTAGATCGCAATTCCTTCAGATCAACATACGGATAGACCATCATGAATCATTTATACATAGCTGGAGAAGAAATAAATGAGACTGACAAGGTTTTTCATCTCACAATCGACTCTTACATTTCTGTGTTCGTTTGGAAGCTTTTAAAAGCTCACGACGAAGTTCAAATCAAACTTGTAGCGATACACGACAATAAATCAACAGTGGAAATTAATTTAAAAGACGTTAAATATGACAATGTTGTTGACGACAATGTTACTTCAAAGTTGCCAATGTTACAACTCGGTGAACATCATAAAGTTATCGGATTATGTAGCATTTTACGTGGAATGTGCAATATAATGAAGACAACACGTTTAAAAGGAGATTTTGCAAAACAACTTTTGGGATTTAAAGAGAATTGTCTAATGTCGCCTTCGGAAGTTTCACTGTGGACGAACTTTTGTGAACGTGAAATGATTTCATGTACAGAACGTCTTCGAGATATTTCACATGATGATGGAATTGAATTTCCAATTGAAATGATAAAATTTGAACGTGATTTAACAAATCCATTACGAATTCATAATGTTTATAAAGTCGCTCGGGATATGAAGCAAGATCGATCGATAAAAAGTGGATCTGAACTTGACCTCGAACATAAATATTGTCATGGAAATGAAATCAATTTGTCCGATGTAATCTTATATTCGATTTATAAATTAATTTTCTCTTCTGCCGTCAGTGTTAGTGACGTCAATGCCATAATTCCTCGCACTGTTCAATGGTTTAGAAACATGGAAGAGGAAAAACTAAATGAAAGTTTTGAAGCTTTAACAGACGGAACAACGCGGTTTTTTAAACGAAGGAAATTTGTTGGTGAAATTCCAGAAGTGAATGAAGATGGAAAATATTTCAGTTTATTTAAACGACAACTGACTGGTTACAAGCACAAGAATCGCAAGGTGTTTACTGATCAAACTGAAATTGAAATAATCTTTGAAAAGTTGAAAACATTAGACGTCAATATCACCAGCATTCCAGGTGATGCTAATCATGATGCTGTCAATGACGATTACGTTCATGAGATTTTAAAATGCGGTCAATTGCCAGCTCATCGATTCGATAACAAGAAATCGCAATTGAAAAGCATTGCAAATGAAGTTTTAAAAGTCGCACAACCTAACGACGTCATTGTTGACTTTTGTAGTGGAACTGGTCATTTGGGATTTCTCGTAGCGAAATTGTTGCCATCATGTCGCGTTTTTATTCTCGAAAATAAAGAAGAATCAATAAATCGAGCGAAATTGAAAGCCAAGATGCTAATGCTAGACAACGTGACTTTCTTCCAATGTAATCTCGAATATTTTAATGACGACTTTACAATTGGTTTATCACTTCATGCTTGTGGTGTTGCAACAGATTTAGTTCTACGAAAATGTTGGATGAAAAATGCGAAATTCATTTGTTCGCCATGTTGTTACGGAAAGATTCAAGATCTTGGTAACCTGCCACAAAGTGAAATTTATCGCAATGTTTTGTCAACAAGAGATCTCATTAATATTGCACATTGCTCAGATCAAACTCACGATGCGAAAAACGTGAAGCATATTAACGTTGAAAAAGCACAACAAGGATATTTCTGTATGGATGTTATTGATACTGACAGATTGTTACGAGCCAATGAGCTTGGATATTCCACCACTTTAACTCGGTTACATCCCGAGAATTGTTCCTTGAAGAATCGACTTTTAATAGGAGTTTTGTGATGACTAAGATTATTAATTAAAAAGAATTTAAAGTAATAAAAATAAAATTTAAATAATTTAAACTGAAAATTTATTTCTTGATTTCTTTTAATATTTGTTGAGTTACCGAGAAAGCTTAATTATATTTATTTGTAAACATTTCTCATCATTTAAACAGAAATTCAACGAAACTTCTTCACCAAACGTTGCTTCAGCACCAATTCAATCGCGAAGTTCTCGTGTGATGCATGTTGAAGATAAATCAAAAGCATTCAGACAGGTTGTGAGAAAAGATCAATTACATAAATTGCAGGAAGCGAGACGTGCGCCAGAACAATGGAATTCACAAAACTTCAATACAAGACGACGAATCATGAATCCAATGAGAAGAAATCTTGAACTCAAAAGTAATTGAAATTATTATTTCACTTAAAAAATTTAAAAACATATCCAACACTCTGTCATTGAAACATTCAGCAAATATTTAATCATATCTAATTATAAAATAACATGACTAACAACAGTTCATGAACACTCAAAATTTCCCGTTGATAATAAAACAGCAAAAAAGTTTTAAGAGCTAAAAGAACTTCATAAGAATTCCCGATTAAACATTTTTATATTTGCGAACACTCACAGATGGCAAACGAATGAAAATAACTGCAGCACATTTTGAAGGCGACTCATCAAGTCTGGCTTTAGGAAGACATCACGAATATCAAGGTGAGGAAGGTACATGATAAATGATAAGAGAAATAAATTCTCAACGAATGAATTCATCTTACTACGCATAAAATTTCTAGGCAACAACAAAGTGAAGTTGAATAAAAACGAATATATTCACTGGCAACCAGCAGATTGGATAAATGAACATGGAATGGATCGTTTCTTCAGCATGGACCCATTGGGTGTTCTGACAGTGAAAGATCATGGCTTGTTCCTTATATACGCTCAGGTATTTAACTTTCATAAAGAAAGAAAAACATTCAAAACAGGGAATTGAACTTTCAATAATTCTTCTCATGTCGAACTTTCAACTACCTAATTCAGTTCCAAACCCCTGACCAAAACAAACTTGTTTGTTATTTTTAAGTATTTTAGATATTTCTTTATTTACATTCTCTCATAATAACAAACAGGTATTCTATTCAGACGATCATGATGTGAATGGATACGTGATCGAAGTAAACAATCGTGTTCGATATCAATGCACAACAATGACACACACGACATCGCGTGTCACGAAAATCAATTCGTGCTATACGAGTGGACTGATTCACTTAAGGCATGGTGATAAGATTCAATTGAGGGATATTGGAAATCATCGATCTGTGCTTTTGGAACCTTCGAAAAGTTTCTTTGGACTAATTAAAATTAACCTTGTAGCTCCGTCAGTTGAAAGCAGTGAAGTTGAAACATTTACAGGCGTGAAAAAGTAAAAAGAAACTTTCTCATTTTATCTAAATGAACTTTATTTGCTAAGATGCGGAGCAACTTTTATTCTACGACATAAATAAATATTTTTTACTCCTTAATGTGATTATCTGATAATAAAGAAATCTTCTCTTGATTCTTCATAACGATGCTGTCTTGTCTTGATCTCTCCATCAGAGTCAAGTCAAATCAACTTTCTGTTTTTAACTTTTCGAGAACTTTGAATTATTTTTAAAGCCTGTAATTAAATAATTATTTATGCGGCCATAATGAATGTTTATCACTGCTTGTGAATCATTAACAACAGTAATTATTAAGGTTGAGAATGTTTAATTATTTAATCTGAAACTAAAAGTGTTTTAACACTGAAATATCAAACATACAAAAAAGCTAATCAATTCGAAGATAAGAAAAACTTTTCTGTTCTGTTGTAAATAATGAAATGATTTTTATTTTCAAGCTGAGTAATAAATAAAAATGGTTTTGGATCAAGTCAAACATATACAAAATGATATCGAGTGCATTCATCGGATTTCAAAATTTTCCATGTCACACATAAGTGGGAAGCGTTGGATGTTATGTAACGTAATCGATTCGTCAGCTTAAGGCTAACGAACTCTTTGCTGTTTAAAATATTTATGCAGTAAAGTGGAACTCTTCATGAATAATTTTTCCAGCTTAACTTTGTAAATTCTCTGACATTATTCATAAATGATAATTGGCTTTATGTCAGCGAAAAAAATTGTTTCTTTTTTTGTGATGATTCCAGGTGAATTAAAATAAATTTTCTTCACACCACGACACTAACTGAGTGGAAAATTGGATTTTGCTTTATTATCTACTTCATGTGTTGTGAAAAAATAAACAACGGTTGAATTATCGATTAGGCATTTTAAAATCCACACACATTATGGAATCGACAAATTGTTTTCATTCATTTGTTTACCTGTTCGCCTTTTAAAAGTGAGTTGACTGCTTGTCATGAGTTGTAAACTGCAAGCGAAAATATTATGAGTCAGCGGATTTCACGATAAAAACTTATAAACAACAATCGATGACGCGGAACCTTTTCTTGTGTTTTCTTTTCAATCGAATAACGTCTCGTCATCACATTGAATAAATATGCAAATCTACAAGCATTGCTGTTAAAAAAGTCTTGAATGGTTGTTTTAGGTAGGAAAAGAAAGAGAAGCTCGTTAATGTTGGCGTAACTCTATGTATGGACCTCCAATGTGATTCATTCAACCTTCCTGGAACTGAGGTAATAATAATCGGATATAAATAAGGATCAATAAAGAAAGATTAACATCATGTCAAGTCAATAACTATTTCCTTTCCCACTTGTTTCCTAAATCAACTTTCCGACAAGTACTTATTGACGCCTTCATCTTTATTCAATAATGTCTTCAATATTTATGAAGTGAGAACTCTTTCGACCAAACATTCTTCAACGAAAGATCAACGAAACATGTAATTAGATTTTTTTTCTAACATGGGTTCATGTCCGTTCATATAAAAATCGAATAGAAAGAAAAAGAATTCGTTAGCCCCACTTCCCGCTTTCAAGGGCAACACCGAAATGAATCATTGAACCGCCTTAGGTATTATACATTTTGTTTTATATTCAACGCGTGAATCTTTTACATTATGTATTAAAGATCGTTGGAATAGACGAGTTTAATATTGTTAGAAAAGGCGAAGAAGTATTCAAATATTTATCTGCGTCTCGAAGCTGAGTGCTTAATGGAAACAAGCTTCAAGCTAGACGAGATTGGAAATTTTTTTTTCAACTTTATACATAAGATTTTTATTCAGGAATAAATAAAACGTAATTAACTATGTTTAGAGCTTTTAACGCACAAAATATATTCGATGTTTTAACACCTGTTAGTGTCGTTCTCTTTCCCTACTCGAAAATTTTGGGAATCATACGACAGCGGACAAATTTGTACGTGATAAGACGAACGTTGTCAATGGGTGTGTTCATAAATACTGCTCAATTCTTGATATTGTATCTTTTCGAAGTAATTTATGCTTCATAAATAAATTAAAGGGAGAAAAATTTCATTGAAGTTTCAACAAATCGACACGTCGACGAGAGAAAAATTTGTAAACAATAAAAAATAAACATTTTTACTCCATGAAACTCAATTTTTTTCTTGTTTCTTCTTTTTAAGCACATTGTCGGTTGTGTAATTGCGCGATGTGAGTTCAAGGACAAGTGATTATTAGTTTTCTTTTTTTTTCGCTTTTTTGCTGACGAAGATTGTCATAAAAGTATATTAAATAATTTCATGGTTCCCGCGCATTCATTTAATAAATTATTGCTTAAAAAAAATTGTTAGAGTCAAATAATTTACAACTCCTGATAAGCCTCAAGCGCCTCTTAAGTAACAACTCTCTATGAATCTATGAGATTAATTTTATATCTACGCGACGACGTGACATTTTAAATGTGTCGCAATTTTTACAATCAACCATGAGTAGGCCAACATGTAGACAGACATTGATCTATCTCGTTAATATCTCGACCAAATATAAAATGTAACGAAACTTCATATCTACTACGTCTTTTGTTATACATTGAATGAATTAAGCGTAATTTACTAATGGACTATGTTAGTTTGTTTACAGTTATCATTTTCTTCTGAGTAAACATTTTCAATCAAACGCATATCTTTCAACAAATAGTCAGGAAATATTTATTTTTCAAGCGAACGACGTTATCAAGAAAAAGAAGGGATTAGATATCTTTCTATCTATAAAAAAATCATTGAAAATTCTCAGACGAGGTTTCAGCGAACAAAAAAAAAATAAGAAACCTTTTCTATAAAATTTTGTATGAGATAACCGCGTTAGTTCGTTTACATACAAACACCAGCTTCTTCGCAAATGTCATTCATTTCATTATTATATATCTTCATCGTTTCTTGGTTATGCCACGAAACGCGCAAATTGCATTTTCAAGACTTCATCGTTGTTGACGATGACTTGTCAGTGTTAATGAGAGCGAGGGAAGGAAAAATGAAAACAAAAATAAAAATAATGAAAGTTGGCAATGCTGCAAAATGTGATTCGGATTGCATGTTGTTGTTTCGGCATGTCGATGAAAAAGAGAAAAAAAGAAAATTGTGTTTTCATGTTTACCTTACACAGTCTCCTTTCCCACATAAATAAATAAAAATCGAGATAGAAAATAAAAAGTTCTTTGCGTCAGTTTCAACAAAGACAGAAAAATGGTTTTCTACATTTCATCTTACGTCCGTTCTTTTTTTCATGCGAACTGTGCCAACCTTGAGACGCGCGAGACTTCTAAATACTGGGAATTGAATTAAATCAACTTTTAAAAAAGGAAATTGCGAAATAATCTTTTGCTTTTTTCCATGTTTGCAGTTAATTGGATCATTCCATTGAATATGGTTTAAGTACTGCCCCCGAGATCAATTCCCCACACCTCAAACCTTGCATTCAACATTCAATTGAGTGCAGAGTAAACGACGAGTAAAATGTTACCAATTGAAAAACTGTTAATAATAATTTCGATCAAATAATTATTATATCAAATAAATTGAAGGTTCAAATTTTGTAATATGACGAAGACTTTTTTACGCTCTCGAATTTTTGCGCAAAGCAATAATTCCGCGCATTTGTTCTTTTCTTCTTCTTTTATTATTGTTTTGGGCTGAGTAACGTCTTTTGGTGAGCTACAAGACTGAAGAGAGAAGAAGAAGAAATAAATAAAAACATTTTAACGCGACGAAACGGAAATTTGTAAGATTGTATATAATAATAGTTTCTGTAAATAAAAGTTATACCGGCCAAAAGCGTAATGTAAATAGTAAAATGAGTGAAATACACTCATACACCTCCCACATACGAGTATTGTGCAAAGCACTTTCAAGATTCTGATATTTCACAACGGCCGTCACTTTTTACAACCTAAGAAAATATTTCCGATTAAAAACAAACATGAAACGATGAGAACAAAGAAGTTAATAAGAAAATTCTTGTCTTCTTTTACTTCATTTCATACATGTTGAAAACCTATTCGAACTATCTACAGAAATTAAATATCTACGAGACATCTAAATCTGTCTACAAACACATTGAGAAGGAGAATGTTGAGAACATTGTTGCCAGTTTAAGCTGGCATGAATGAAAACGAAGTCGCGCCATAGTTTAACAGAAATATTATAAACACAAACATTATATCTGCGCAATCAACGTAATATTATATTGTCGCACACATAGATGTAAAGTATTGCTACAGAGCGCAAGATTATTGATTACGAGTGAACATTTTATCATCGCTGGCACGCCAAAACACTAACACATTTCAATCTACAGCTCTTAACCGCTCTAACGTTTCCCATCCAGAAACACCACGTTCAGTCGATGAGAAGAATTTGTACAATCGAGACCTAAACGTTTTTGGCTCTCCGCTTACACATACTTTCAAAGCACCACACAAGTGTAAAGTTATATAAAAACAAATATCGTGTGCGCCCTCCGAAGTCAACACACAACAAAAATATAAATTGAATCTTTATCGTGTGAATACAGAAGTATTTTCATTTTCAATTCAAGAAAAATCAAAACAAAAACATTGCATATGATAATTTAATAGGACAATTGAAATTGTATTTAAAAGTTTTCATGAAATTCGATTGTGTTGTGAACGAAGCCAGTTTGAAAGCCAAGCTCTAAAAAAGTGTTTTATTTAGGAAAGGAAGAAGAAGAATAGAAAAAAAGAAAGAAAAAAGCATCAAACACGAAAAAGGGAAACGAAAGAAGAGAAAAAATAAAAATAAAAATTATTGAGAACGTCGACATCTTATAATCTGTGTCTGTGTTGGTGAAGCCATAGTGAAAAAGAATAATAAATAAAGAAAAAAAATATTTTCTTCTTGAGTTATACGGTCGAGAACCACATAAGGAAAGCACATATTGCAGAAAAGTGTTTGAAAACAAAACAAACGCCTGGATAAATAGCGTTCGCTAAATAACAACAGAAGAAATTTCAAAAAGTTATTATTGTTATTATTATTATTTATTCTTGAGCAAGAATTCCAAGTGGGGGAAGAAAATATTGAAAGAATAAGCGAAAAAGTCCAAGAATAATGCCAAGTAAACAAACTCACAATGATGTTATTGCGATTGAAGAGTTGGTTAATGAAATAAAACAGAATTTGCGGTTGAAGGCAGCTCCACCGTCAACCACTGGAGCAACTCAAGCCCTTCACTATCCGCTTCTTCAACCAACCGTCAACGAACAGTTCCTACAACAACCGAAAAATATAAATCACCCGCCACAGCAACAGTTAGTAATCAAGAAACAACGATCTCGTCCATCACCATATCACATACCATGCAGGTCGTGGAGTGAGACTTCAACGGTGCAGAAGCAGAGAAGTCATCTACAGAAGACATCTTGCAAGAATGATGAGAACAACATTGAAGATCCATACGAACTTCTTCAATCACTCTTGAAAAACAACAGTCTTGTTAAAGAAGCGGTAAGGCGTCTTCAACTCAATAATGCCACCGCCAGTGCATATTCCCGCAAACAAAATTACTTTTATGATAGCGATGAAGACAACAGATCACCGATCGTTATGATGTGTCAATTAGAATCTTAAGTTAAACATACATGATAGCTTTTATTTCGTATCTTCACTTCTTATTTTTATTTATCTCGTTTTTTTTCTTTCTTTTTATTCATTGAAGTTCCGTTAACTTTCTTTCAATAATAATGCTGACGTTAAATAACATTGATTGAAATGCGAGAATGAAAGGCAGTCAAACGATGTCTTAAAAAGATTAAATGAATTGAAATTTGAAGAAATAAAGAAAAAAAGAAGCAGAAGATGAAGAAGAGAAATACAATGTAGAAACGATCTGAATTTATTAAACATTAAGGCAAAAAGGCGTAAATTTAATTTCCTGAATTAGGTGAATTTCATGTATTTTTTTTCTTGAGTTTCTTTTAAATTTTACGCGCCGTTCGTAAACAAAACGACAAATATAAAAGCCATCGCCCTTTAAACTGATAAACAACAAGCATTTGTACGTTGATGTTGTTGATGATGACGATGATGATGATGAAACGACCACCACTGACATATGAAATTGTTTTTCGAATTTCTGTTTTGTTTTCCTTGTTTTCTTCTGAACAACAAACAAATTTGTGAGAGTTCACATAATTTCATGAACTTACTTACATATTTGCAAACATGTTGAACGATATAAGGAGAAGATTGTGTAAAACAGAGCCGCGATACGTGGCTTCGTGAATGAAAAAATCAAACAACAATACAACGTACAAGCTTTAGCAATGAATCATTTTTTGAGAGTTTAGTCAGAAAAGAAAAAAAAATAGACATTAAAAACGAGACAAGGCTTTGAGCTAGTTTGAAAAAAAATATCTAAAATCTAGTTTAATCTGAATTCTTTTGAAAGAAATGAAATTTTCTCGACCAGATCAAATGCCATTTCAACCAGATTAAAGCAGATAATGGAATAATTACTCATGCTGCAAATACGAAAAAGAAAAAAATTATTGCCGCGAAACGTTGTTTTGTAAATAAAGACACTCTAGAGTAGACTTTAATCGAGCCTACCTACGAGTGCGCAATAAGAGAATGAAAACAATAACATTACGCTTTAAGAGCGCAAACAGACATGATGTGAGTAATTTGGGTTCGGTGACTAGTTAGCGTCGTAACTTAATCACCGCATTGCAGTATAATTTATCATTCTTCTGTTAATAATGTTTTGATAGCCTGGTGGCCCGCTACGTGTTATTTTTTCTTCAACTTTTATTATTATTCACCTTAAGTTGAGTCTCTGAATCATTCTTGTTCTTGATATCACACACAATTATGATGCAGACATTCCACTTATACATATAAACGCAGCAGTTACTTAGAACGAACGAATAAACCACCACGACGACGAAAAACGACGTGAACGAAGACGTGAAGTGTAAATCAAAGAAAGAGAACGTTTGTTATGAATGACTCTACCGATAGCGGGTTTGTAAATACAAGTAGATGTAAGAAATGAAAATAATGATGAAATTCAAAATGGCTGCGCACTTTTCACCGATTTTCTGGGAGTTTTCCTTCAACGGTCGAAAGAGAAGAAAAAGAGAGAAAAAATTTCTTTGCATCTTGCGACGGTTGTTTGTTATTTATATGTCTGAAGTGGTTACAAAAATAAACGGTAGCTCACTGATAATTCAACTCATTCACTCGTTTGTGCTGATTCCGTCGTTCAAATCATTTCCTAGACATGTGACTTTTTTCTTTTACATTTTTTTAAGTTATGCAATCGACAATTGACTCGACTCTGTTCTCCCTCGTGACAAACTAATGGACGAAACCATTCGTCATATTAGATTTCATTTCTTTCAACTTTATTACGTGATTCATTTGCTGAAGGTTAAGATATTTGGTTTTAATTGCATTTTTTTTGGGTGGGTGTGTTAATGTAAATATTGTATATTCGTTTAATTTTAGTTTAGTTCGATCGCACTTATCTCAAAAAAAATCCCATAAGTAAGTCAGCAGACTTATTGAAACTGTCGATAACGATAAACTAATTATCTATTCATCTCTCACTTTTTCTGGAGAGCATTTGATGTCGTGGAATTTGTGGGTGGTGTTAAAAAAATAAATAGCTGAAATAATAAATATTAAAAATTATCACAAGGAATTATGTTTGACATTTTGAAGATGATGATGCTGATTAGAAAATTATTATTAATAAATATTTTGTGTGTGGGAGGACTTTAGAAGCTAGTAACTAGTTTACTAAAGTCTTTGAGAGTAATAGAAAAAATCTTTTGAAGTCTGGAACTAAATTTTTAAAAACAGAATGATACAAGACTTTTGACCAGCCTGTGTCATAAATCAAAAGAACTACATAACTATCTAAACATCCCAGTTAATAAATTACAAGATAATATCTGTTACTGACCATTAGACTTTTTCTCCAAGTGTTCAGAAGTTTTCCACAAAAAGAATTTCTTTGTTAAGCTCAACCAGAAGATAAAGAAAAAAAGTAAATAAAAGAAAAAAAGTAGAAAAAAGAAGTTGAATTAAATTTATTTCATATTTATGTTATCAACTATGATTTGATGGTGCAGAGTGCGAAAAGATAAGCATTGACTGTTTAATTTCTTAGTGTAAATGAAACAAAGCTTAGTTAATAGATAGACTTTGATAACGAAAAAAAGAAAACTTTAAGAAAATAAAAGTAAAAAAAACTGGAATGAATTTCACTTGAATCCGTTTTTAGGATTTCCTGAAGTAATTAATTTCAATAAGTTTATCTCTTCGGCTCACGAGATGATGATGCCGGAGAAGTCTTTATTTTTCTTCTTTTTTCATTTTTGGAAAGTAGACTGTGCTGTTAATATTAGTAAAGCAAATAATGAATATAAATGTTTAACTATCTGAATTTAGAAATAAAGATAATTAATAAATGATAATGAAGCATCTAATGAATTTAGTGCTGAATAACATTTTTGTGTAAAGTTTCTTTCAAAGTAGATTGTATATATTTATCACTAGTAGCTAGTAGACGAATATGGAAATTTTTGGCATAAAAATGTAACTTTGATTGATTTTCAACATCAACAAAAAATTTTTCGTCTTGTAAACCAAAAAACAAAAACATACAAAAAAAATAAAAAATTGAAATTTTATTAAAAGTTTTACTTGTCTGGGGAGAGTTTTGACGACAATAGATGTCCGACCTCGATTTTTGCATGAAACAATTTCGAAGTTTGATTTTCTTTGTTAGCGATAATCCTTAGAAAGACAGATGATAAATATTTCTAACTTTACTGAAAAATAAAAGCTTTAAAATGAGGCGAAAAATAAAAGAAAAAAAAATAATAAACTCGATCATTCTTTCACAAGATTTTTTAAGTGTGACAATTTCTTCGTAAATAAATCTACTTAAATAATCAAGCAAACAGAAAACAATTGTGAATGTTTACAGAAGGAACTTTTACTTACTTAATCTACTTCAATCATTTCTAAATGCATGAATGATGATCGTAATTTATTCAGATGAAAAAACAAGATTAAATGAAAATAATAAACCTTACGCTTACACTTCAAAAAATATTAAATGTAATTAATAGAATAAATAAGACAACTTAAAAGAGTTATCAATAAAATGTTTTAAATTATGAACATAAAAAAAAACAAACTAAAACAAAATGAAAAACGTTTTTTATTTCTTGTTTGGTAATAATTTCTTTGAAGCTTGACATTTAAATTTCAGGATTAAAAATAAACATCGTGGTAAGTAATTTGCTAAACAACGTCACGAAGAGTTTTCAAAATAGCTTCATTGGGTTGGGTCATTAAGGTAATTTATCCACGATAACCTTTCATAGTCAATAATAGATTTCAATGGTATTAGTGAAAAGAAAAATATTTCAAATTTCATCAAAACATTAAAAATGTATGTCTTTAAGATGGCAATTGAATATTCATGCGGAAGGGAAAAAGTTTTATTAATAAAAGAATTCTTCTCTTCCCATAAGACATGAATACGTGAAGAAATGATGAAATACGTTTGCCATTGTCATCCCACATTCAGCAAATTCCAAATATAAATGAAGCTTCTCGTCACTAAATTGGATCAAAAGTTCTTCAAGTAAGAGAAGGAAAATCTTTTTCTTCTGCTTACACAAAGCTAAATGAAAAGCTTTTTTTCTATCGCTCGGCGCGCGCATATCGATTGAAATGTTCGGAAAAAATTCTCACCAGCACGAAGGACTTTTAGCAGTCGTCGTGATATGACTTTTCCTTTAAAAATTCTCACAGTTAACACCGACGAATAGATTCGCTTTGGAATTTCCTTCGAACCACAATTGGAGAGCAAAAAAGCTTCGATTATCATCAGTTGGTGATTCTTATTTAACAGATTCAGTCGGGAACGAAGGAGAGTGAATCAAATATTTAGAATGTATTTTTTTGTAATATTTTAAATTCCTTTGATTTCATTTGAAATCCTTTTATGCATCAGAAGAGTCAACATTATTCGTCCTAAATTAGAAATTACTTAATTCCATTAATGAGTTAAATGTGTCAAAAGACAGATTTTTAAAAGGAAGGAAAAAGAAAACTTTAGTGACATCGATAAAAATAAAAATTTCTCAGTGTTAAATTGGAAAAAAAAACTGAAAACGAAAGCAGTCGCGACTCGCGACACTAATTAAAAGTTTTTTCCCCAGAACTTGGCTCTATGACAAAATCATCGAGTGAATAAACTAAGTTGAATTATGGCATTTAAGTCTTTAATTGTCTTCACAATAGGATTTTGCTTGTGCAATCTTTCTGATCAGTCTCAGTCATTCTACTCGCTACAGGTAAAAGTTCTTTATTTATCTCGAGTAAAACATTTTCCAACTTGTTGCAATCAAACAACGAAAGGAAAATTTATTTCACCGCTTTTAAAGGTGCAGCTTGATTTATGATTCATGTCAGCGCAATTAAATATTAAACAAAACGAAATTACAAAACAAGCATTTCTGTTGTGCGTATTATTAATACGCAATGACATTTTATTTATTTATTTATTTAATCAAAACATTGAAAGATATTTTCTGTTCTGTATTTGCGTAAAAGTAAGAAATTGCAAACTTTATGTTGTTAAAAGTTAGAATGGGAATACAATTCTATTCATAGAATCATTGTCACTTGTGACATCGTTGGAGCAATAAATTGCTAAATTACGCAAACTAACAAATAGGAAAATGGGAAATAAATCAGATTTTAGTTGTTGGAAAGATGGAAATTCGTTCTACCATCATAATTTTTTGTATTTCAATTTATCGCTTCAAAGAATGTCACAAGCAAATGTTTGATAAAGTTTGAAATTTATGAACATATAAGGAGATATGCAGCAATACGCCCCGCAATATGACGAATCTTTCATCTGATTTATCTTTCATTTAGCCCGCTGTTGAAGCTTTGAGTGAACGAGAAGCTCAACTAGCATTGAGAAATGAAATCGAAAACGGAAATATCGATGACTTTGTTGACAGTGACGATTTTGAATGGAACAATAATGGTGAGATTTCAACCTTCTGTTTAATTTCCAAGCTGTAAAGTTTAAATGGATGTTTCTACTCAAGTTTTTAATCCAAAATGAGATATTTCATTAGACTTTTCAACTAATATTAATCCCTAATTGATGTTCAAATTAATTTCTTTTTATTCTATCATGCAACCGCTTCTGATATTAATTTTCATCACATAAATCATTCACGATGATAATTCAGATTATGACAGTCTAGATAGAGAACGTGATCATCATCTTCAAGTACCGAATAGAGCTTTCAGCCGATACTTGGCACGTCCCAATGCCGACTATGACGATTTTTATCCGTCAGATTATAAAAAGCGCTCAATGTTCCGCAAACGAGGTAAGTTGAAATTATTCTGATTCCTTTTGTCATCTGTTGCTTGGATACTTATTGCCGATAAGAAAGAATTCCATTTTATAAATCTGTATCTACACAAAAAGTAACTTTTCCTTGTTCATTTTTATCCATTCTGTAAAAGATAAAACTTGATTTATAAGAAAAGTAAATTCAATTTATTCAACACTCAAGCTTCTATTTAGTCCATCAATGTCGGCTTTTAACACATCCCTAATGCGCACTGAATTAATCAGACATCAAGTGTTTTGAATTAAATAACCAATGGCACTTAGACGAACAAATAAATCTCAAATGGTCGTTCCACAACTTTACTTTTCTCTCATTCATGCTTTTCTTCCTACTTCGATCCTTCCTTTTGTTCGTGACTAAAGCTGGAAGCACACATCAACTTGAGGTTGAAGTTAATTGAATGGAAAAGATTTTTTATTCTCTTTTCACTTAAGTAAAGGAAAAAAGAGAAAGAAAAGCCATGAAAGCTCAAAGTCCCGAAGCATAGCGATTTCCTTTATCTCATCAAAGAAGCGAAATTTCTTTCTCAAAATTTATTTTTATTTTCCCCCACCTTGTCACATTGAATAACAAAAAATAAATGTTTAAACGTTTAGATGCTTCAGTGTTCCGTGAACGATCTCGAGTTCCTTACCTTCAACATCAGCAGCAACAAGCATTAGCTGAAAAGTTTTTAAGGGCCATCGAGGACGAACGTGAGAGGGAAGAACAAGAAGAATATCATAAACAGCTTCGCAATTTATGGAATCGTTATCAGGTTGATGAAAGTGACATAGAACGAGACCTCTTCGATAATGACATAGAACCAGAGTATTTCGATGCGAATAATGATGACATTGATAGAAAGAAGAAGAAGCGTCAGGTGTGTTAATAAAATCATTTTTGAATTCAATTTGAATGTCACGTGAAAGAATTCAATTTATCTTAGAATTCTGGTAATGCCGAAGTCGCGCCAGCATATTGGAATGATAAAAGGTCGATGCCATTACTTCCATGGCTACCAGTACAACGCAAAAAAAGATTCCCTGTAACCAAGCGATCGTCTAATATAAACAATGATTTGACATCATTAAACAAAAATGATAAGGTCTCTCAAGACTTGAAAGGTATCTTTGGTGCTGCTGAAAGTGAGAAGATAGGCGACATTGAAAGTAAGAAGAAAAAACGGTCTAGCGAAGATTCTACAATTACACATGCTGAAACAACAACAATGAAAAGCGAAAAGCTTCCAACATCAAGTGCTGTGGTTGGTGAAACAAAAAAGGAGCATAAACGAAGCACTTGTTATTCAGATGAAGACGAAGAAGCTGATAACGAGAATGGTATGACACCTGACCGCGGCATTATTCTACTTTCATAATGCTAATGCTTTCGTGATATTTTTTCCTTTCATTTTTAATATATTTCGTTATTATGGCCAACAGATAACGACGATGAAGAAGGTAAAATATTAATGAAAAAATGTATTATTTCTCGATTTTATTATCTTTCGTCTTGACATGAAAAACTTTATATTTATTAAAGAACATCTAAATTCTTTCTTAAAGTGCTCGAAGCGTTTAAGAAGAAAATAATTTTCCATGCTTGTTTTGGAAATTAAATCAATTTTCTCTTTTGTCGTCGCTGATATTTTTATATATGTAAGAATCGAAATATTCAGAAAATTTGCTTAGGGAATTGCTTATTGGAAAATCATGTATTTCAATAAACAATTCTTCCTTTTTTGGCGCTTTCTATTTATGAAAATTTATTAGAAAATTAAATGTCAAAAGCAAATTTTTGTGCCTGTTTACATGGTAAATTGATTCTGGGAAAGTTAAATTAATTATCATCTCTTTCTTGATAATGTTCTTTGATGTTAAAAGACAAAATCCAAAACAATTCTCTTGCAAGGATGTTTTGACTTTTCTTGATGAACGGCATTACTAAGGTGATATGTTTAATTATATACACCGTGATCAAACATATTGAAAATTGAAATGAGGACTTTCCTAATTAATTTTTAATTACTACGACTTCACAGCAGCATAACTTCTTATGAAGATAATGAAACAAATAAATCCGATAACTTTCCACGAAGTATTTGGTAATCAACAGATTCAGGACAGAAAAAAGTGTACGACTCAAAATATTCATTTAAGCAGCTTAAATAACGAGATAATCTACTTTATCCACAAATATTTACTTACTTGGCAACCTTGTTCTTATTAATTATATTCAATTTTGTTGATATGAACTTGAGATACTTGTGGGTGTGAAAAATATTTAATTGTTAATTTTTCCTTATTAAATTATTCTCAAATCTTCAGATAAGTACTGAAAATATTTCAAGATGTCTTAAATTATGGAAGAAATTATGAATGCTATCAAAATTCTAAAAACTTTTCTTTAACATTCATTATAAAAGGTGATGAAGATGATATCGACACCGGTGATGATTCAAGTGAGAGCGATTCCGATAGAAAGAAGAAAAAGCGCGATACATCAAAAAGCTTTGAAGTTGTTCGAGCTGAAAACATTCCCAAGAAAAAGCTCGACATGAAAAAGAAATCGCTTCAATGGTCAAATATCTTTGGTATTGACAGAAAAAAGAAGTCAATGGGTCTCATATTTCATCCGCTAGAAGATGTCAACAAACGAAAGAAAAAATGTGTTGCGGGGGAATGTTTTGATGGTGAAGAGCTTGGTAAGTTGTCATGATGTATCAAGTGTGTATGGTTATTATGTAAACTTTGAACCTGATATAGACGAAGTTGATTATGGAGATGATGATGACAATCTTCGAAAGAGAAAAAGGTCACGAGAAGAAAAGTTTGACGCAATGGATAAGAAGTTAAAAACAATCGAGAATCTCATTATTGATGATAGTACAAAATACTTTGAAAATCATGACGGTGAGTAATTCGATGATAAAATTAATGAGAAAATTGAAATGTTATCAAGAACATCTTCAGGAAGTTTAAGTCCCTCCGAGGCACGTGTCATGAGGAATCGTGTTGCTGATCGTCTGGCAACAGCTTACAGCTTAGAAAAAATGAGAAAAGCAATTGCACGTCTAAAGCAATCAATCGCTATGGAAAGAGATTTGATTAAGGGACCTCACAATGAACTAGATGATGTTGACGATGCCATTGAAGAGGCAAAAAAGAAGAAGGCAAAGCGTGTTGCAGTGAAGAAGGAAAAAGCGGAATTTGATAATAATGAGTAAGTAATTAAAACTTAATTTAATAATTATTCATGCTTTCAACCATCAACAGTCATGACATCGAATCTTCAAAGAAGACTTCACCTGATCAAATAAGAAATGACTTGAAGGAGGATGAAGAAGAGAAGAAAAAGAAGAAGAAACGCTCTCAAAAGAAAAGTGAATTTACAAATTTAATTAATGACGATATGCCGATGTCAGAAAGCTACATGGGAGGTAGAATGGCTGAGTGTCCATTACTTGATAGAATCGAGAAGAAATGTCGTGGCATCGATATCATGAGTGGAGATTCAAATCAAAATTTGCTCGAGGCTTGTGGTGCGCATCAATTGTGTTATCTTTGCGTGAGTTTATCAATCTGGGTCAGATGTGTAGTTCTTGATTTTAAATTAATAATTTCTTGATTGGATTGCAGAGTGACTCACAATCTCAATGCGATTACGGTTACATGAATGAGGCTGAAGATTTGTGCGGTCGTGACATTAAATGCAAGATGTCGGCACGTAAAGCGCTTGCCGTTCTAAGAGACTTGGGAGGAAGTCGAGTTCCGCCAAGAGAATGCATACGCAACCCATGTTTGAGTATGGCTTTACGTACGATTGCTTTTTAAATTCACTATTTTTACATTCATAAGATTTTATTGGAAGAAGAAAGAATAAGAAATAAGTGAAGAAACAAACTGATTGGAAACTTGACAGTGACTTCAAAGACGTGACATATTTTATTAATAAATATTAAATCATCATGCAGCTAACTAAATGCAAATGTTATCTAAGAAATTTACCACAAAATCAAGGAATATTAAGATTGATATCTACATATAAATATGAAATTAAGCGTTTATTTTTTAAAATATTTCCATCTTTACATTCATCTTATGATGAGAATGTTGCAGACACATAAATATTTATGACTAACTAATGATGACCTTAACTAAATATTAAAATTATAAGCAGTTGTTTTTTTTTCTCTTCCCTTTTTTTATTCTTCAATGTGGCAAGATAACTTTGGTGTTGAAATGCATCTTATACATGTACTCTGACACTAATTTGGTTAATGAGAGTTGTCTTTGAATTGAGTTGATAACTGTTTTGATCTTTCCTACCTAGTTTCTGAAGACAACAAAACCCAACAAAAATTCTTAATGACAATAACATGAACTAACAAAGAGGAAAATTATTTCATTATATTTGAATTCTTTATGAATATCCCAAAGATATTTCACTTGTGTAAACATCAATTGGCAACTAATGAAAATATTTATTAAAAATTATATAACACTAATTCAAAATTTATTTAAGTGGAAAAAAAACTCCTTCCATTTGTCTGACAACTTTTTTGCTCTTTTGATGAAGCTTTAAAAACTTCACTTACAAGAAATAACAAAAAAAAAAAAGATTAAATGTGAATCTAATGTGCGATATGAAATAACAAATTCAAATCAATATATTTGTGTTGTCTCTATTTGTTGAACTAACAATACTTAGTCTAATAAAACTGATTAAATAAATCACAAACAAGTTCTTTAATTAAAAATTAATAAAATTGAAAAGGTAAGGAGGTCATTGTTACTAATTCGCTGAACACGCAGAAATATTTATAGAAAAATAGTTCGTCGTCTATTTATATTTCATTTCCAGATAAAAGCTTTAAATCCAAATATAATTTATTTAGAGGGGAAGATATGTAATCTAATAAAAATAAACAATAAGGTAATAAAACGAGTAATCCTCTAATAGGGTAATTAATATCACATTTCTGGAATGGTCGATGAGAAGGAAAACGCGAATAATTTTGATACTTAGCTCCTCCAGATGCCATTAATTATTAAGAAAGTAATAATTAAATTAACTCAAATTAAATAGATTAAGTGTATAAACGGAATTCCTGTCATCATCATCGCTACTAAGCTATGTAGGTGATAAAGTTATGAAGCAGTTTTCTGACAGTTAAGGGAAATGAATTGATTTTGTTTTAAATTTATTTTCATTAGATGGCGTTGTTCTCGTTTAGAAGAAATTTGTGATTTCAGTCTGAAATTCATCCGCTATTTAGAATGACTTTTCATGTTAATAACATTAGCAAATATTATCTCATTGAGTATATAGATTCCATCACTATCTCACTTCATTTCCTTAAAGTAATTTTAATTGGAAATACCTACATTTTAAGAGAATATCGTATCGAAAATCATGATTTCGCCATAAATAGTCTTCTCAGATGACAGTCGGACATTCCGAATTTTGACAAGTAATTTATCTTCATTTCTCGTTAAAAAAAAGATCAGTGACGGAATTCTATGTAGTGATTTTAAAATCATTTCTTAAAGAGTTAATAAGTCAATTAATTTAGTGTAAACTATTAAAAACTTTAAATTATCGATCACTTTATGTTTTTAAGTAGTTAGAATTTTCAAATCTATCGAAATGATTCAATAAAAGTCATTGAATACATTTTGGCTTTTGTTGTCTGAAAAAATCCGTTTGAATAGAAAAATTAGCAACACAGAATTGAGCTTAAGAAATGAATTTCATGAATTAAAAAAGACATTCCAATATTAATAATTGATACAAGATTAGAGAAATACATTCAAGTGATAAATTAACAGATAAGAAATTGCGGGAAAAAGGTAAATATTGGCTACAGCTTGGATAGGTTAAAATTGAATTTGCTTTCGTTAAACTTTGCTCGTGGCTGAAATAAATATATTGAAAATAACTTTGCAAATATTTCATAGCTTTCAAGTCATACAATGAATGATTTCCCTCAAAAAATAAACAATAGTTACGAGTCAGGATCTTCGTCAACCTCGGTAAATTTAATTTAATAAAACAATTGTCAATGGCGTTAGCTTGGAGTAATCAAATGTATGTTCTTTTAACAGACAAGCAGTTTAAACGACCAGGTTTTAGAAAAATCTATTCAATTCATTGATACTGAAGGATTAAAACTTGCTAATCTAATGCTGCCACAATCTGAACCCGAATTGTGCAACACATCGGCGGAAGAAGGGATTTTCCCAAATGTAAACTTCCAACCAATTGAAGTGCCGAGTTACCAACCAGAATATGACTACCTCGATAACTACAATAGTACACCCCCTATCGTTTATTCGTGGCTACCAATCGTACCGGGATTTTCCCGAAATGGCTTTGAAAATCTCCACAAATTCGATCACTTAAGCAACGTTTTAAGTTCTTCCGAAAAATCACCAGTGTCAGATGAAATATCAAATCAAAATGAAAAGTTTCGTGATTATTTAGTTAAAAATAAAACAGAAACAATTGAATTACCAGTCACTAACAACACAAGATATCATAATCTTGATAACAGCTGTAATGCGATGGATCTCAACATATCAACATCATTTAAGCAAGAACATCCAACATCTGATCCTGATTTATCATTCGATGGGAAAATTGCTGAATTAAAAGCAAAGGAAATAAATGAAAACTGTGACGAAGCAATAAATAAGACTGAAGAGCAAAATGAGTTTGAGAAGCCAAACGATTCTGGGAATGTTTCTTATGAAAAAGAAGAACAAACTGAGGAAGAACGTTTGCAAAATGAAAGTTTTGAATTATTAAAGAAAGAAGACAGCAGTAGAATGATTCTAATTAACGAGCGATCGCCAGATCTCTTCGATTCAGATGTCAACCAACCAAGTGACAATGAACAACAACGAGAGGATGTTCAAGAAGACAACACACCAAGTGACAATGATGAATTTCAAGAGAAAATAAAATCGAATGACGATTTGATTCTGAAGAAACTTCGTCAATCATTTAAAGGAATTTGTCCACCACCATCGCAAACACAAGTCCAGCTTTCTGTCAATGAATTACTTACACGTTACCACAATAATGTCAAAGACACAAATGTTAATAATTTCGTAGAAAATTGCAAGTTCTTCGCGCCAACTCATTCGTGTCAAGAAGTCACTACCATGGAGTGGCCAAAAGTGAAGACGATTTCATGTCTCGATGTCATGTACAATAACAGCGCAGCTTCTGAAGATATTGAACAACTCTGTGCCAATTACTCGAAACGATACGTTGGTGCTGAAACGATGTCATCATTTAATCTTAGATTCGGTCCATCAAGTGCCAAGAAAAGAATTGAGAAATTAAAGTAAGTTTAAAATTGTTTAAAATGTTCACTTTAATTAAAATTTTAATCTTTCTTTAATTAAGACTTTTAACACAATCGCCTGGAAGTCGATTAAGTCATTTGGCAAAGCGTCGTCAAATTTTTTCATCAGCAAATTTAAAATCATCATTGAACGCTAGTCATTCAGCATCGTCAAGTGGGAGATCATTTATGGTTGATAAAAAGTTAGTTAAATTAAAAGTTTTAATTGATTTCAATTCTTAATTATTCCTTTTATTCGTTTGTAATAGAAAACTTTATGCAAAAATGAAGTCACCAAAGAAACGTACTTCGGCTAGAAAGAAGACGCCGGGAAAACGTAAAACTCCACGATCAGCAAAACGTCAAATTATAACAAAAGTCGACTCATCGCGAGCATCTTCGAAACGTGCACTTTTCACAAGTCCAATAGAAGTTAAAAGTTCTGTGCAATTGTCTGTTGTTGAGCCTCCTCTAACACGAGCAAGAATGCCGATTAGAAGAACTTTATTCTCACCACCTTCAGAAGATGCTCGCAAGAAACGGCGATGTTCAACGTCACCTGATCATGATGTTGAGAATCGAGCTGGAAAATTACGTCGAATTGATACACCAACAAGAATGCATAAAAGTCAAAGTTTCTCTTATGCTTCAACATCATCAAACATTTCTTTAAATCCCGCCGAATGCAAGAAAAATCTTTTTTATCGAACTCAATCTGAAGTCGTCGTAAATCAGTCAACGTCAATGTCAAGTCAACTTGGCTACAAGCAACCATTGAAAGAAGACGTCAACAAAGTAAGTTTTAATGAATTACAAAGTGACTTCATCAGATATTTAATTTATGTTTTTATTTTTTAATTAGAAAATCCTTTGGTCAGTGTCACATGCATTGAGAGGAAAGCAAATTACGAGCAGTCATGAAAAATATAAAGAATTTGCTTCAAAACTAGCAAAGCTAGTGAAGGCAATTTTTATTGAATTTTATGAGTCGGGAAAGAGTGTTAGTGGGCAATTATCGAAGTTTGCTGTAACAATGGTGGATCATGTAATTTTTGGACGATCAAGTGAAGAAATTCTTAAAACGACGAAAATTCGTCTCCATTCAAAGTTATGCAATGGGCAAATGAAACAAAATTTATTACGAAGAAATGATTCAATTCTTAATAATTTACAGTCCAACAGTTCAATGAATCTTTCACAATCTGAGAGTTTCTTTGGACAAAGCTCACTAAGCTCTTCCAGACTTAACATAAGCAACTCATCATTAAATAGAAGCACATCGAGTAATGAGAATTTTTTTATGAGAGACAACTGTAATAGTAGAAGTAATGAAAATTCTGGTAGAAAATTCAACGGCAATGCTTCAACATTAAATAAACTAACATCAACCAGCTCAACAAGTCTTGCAAAGGCAAAGCGGCAAATTTCATTTTAATCACATCATTTTCCTTTTCTTTTATCTTTCGTGTTGTTTGAATATCCGAGTGAATATCTATTAAATTTTTTCCTGTTTGCATATGAAGCAATTTCTAGATATAAATTATTAAATGAATGCAAAAATTGGACAATAAAACATTGAATTTTACTGAATTAAAACTTCTCGTCTGTTTTTTATTAATTAACTTCTTAATTACTTATTAATTATAAATAAATTATTAATTAAATAAGTATTAGAGTTAAGATTTTGGAAGTTTTTTATTTTTACTAAAAAGTGAATTTAGGATTTAACGGACAAATAATATTCAAAATTGAATTTGTTTACCTTTGTAACTTAAAATGACCTCTTATTAGTTCAAACTAAGTTTAATGGTTTATAGTAAAAAAAATACAAATTTCAAAATAAAATTATAATATTCATACAGAATGCAAGGACAGACAAAAATCCAAGAAAGATTGAGAGGAATTCAATCACTCATTCATGATATTGAAGAAGTGAGGAGTGCAGGAGAAGTGACAATTGGTAAATTATCGCATTCACCAAATCAAACGGACATAATAAAACAAGCGATGCAAGAAGCCGAAAAAGAAGAACGTTTGATAAGACAAGCGCTTGCTAAGATCCATGAAATTCACAGCATTCGTAATGAAAGTAGAATTCAAGCAAGGAATTCAGGTCAAAAGGAAATGCTGAGAAAAGGGCAATTAATGAAAATTCTTCAAATCTCAGCATCGACACTTCCTTTATTTATTTCAAAGCCTGGTGAAAAGATTCCACCTTTAGTTGGCTGTATACCTGCGAGCCCAGATTACACAGCGAAACCAGGGGATATGGTTGCAGCTTTAACGAAAGTGTCAGCTATGGATAAAGGCGGAAGTGATGAGGAAAACTGGATAATGGCTGAAGTTATCAGTTATGCTCATCACACTCAAAAATACGAAGTTCACGATATCGATGAGGAACAAAAACCACGGCATATTTTGAGTAAACGAAGAATTATTCCACTGCCATTATTTCGTGCAAATCCAGAGACAGACGCCCACGCTCTCTTCCCTAAAGGAACCGTAGTCATGGCACTTTACCCACAAACCACTTGCTTCTACAAAGCAATCATCAATGAACTTCCAGCTACAGCTAAACAAGATTACGAAGTTCTCTTCGAAGATTCAACTTACTCGAATGGATATTCCGATCCAATGTACGTCGCTCAACGTTATGTCATCTCAATTAAACAGAAGAAATCGTCTTGACAAGGTGCCACTGATGATCCTCCATCGTACTCATTCACAGCAGGCAAAACAACAAGAAACACTTTAGATATCGTTGACTAAGAAAAAAGAAAGCTATAATTAAATAAAACAATATTTTTCTTTATTACAAAACATTTTTATTTCTTTCTTTTTCAATTTTTCCTTGGCTTATTTAAATTCATTCTTTGATTTTATTATTTTTGTTTTTCTTCTTCATCTTTTTCTCTTGTTTCATCTTTTCCATCATCTTTTTGCTGTATTTATTTATTTTTTTGCCTTTTTTCATTCTTTGTTGATTGTGAGCGATTTTTTTAAGGATTTTCATTTTTCTCAAAAAACATTATTTGTGATGTTGGAAAACTTTTTCCATTTTCATTATTTTTCTTTTTTTCTGCTTGGCTCTTTTTCTTTTTTCTCTCTTTTTTCTTTTCTTGTGGTGACAGCGAAATAATGTTTTTTGACGAAATCTTTTTTTTCTAATTTTTTTTTATCTGCAAAAATATATTATACGTTCTTAGGAGATCAAATAAAGATAAAAATGTAAGTGTTGCATTTAATGACAACATAATGGAGGTGGAAAGGGAATTTAATGCTAGGTGGGCAGATGATGAAAGGGATTGTGCGATAATTACAAAGCAAATGATTTGTTGTCATGCATTAATCGAAAGAGGAATGGAAAGATTAATGAGATTTGTAATGCAATTAGTGCTCATTTCTGTTATTTCTAATTGTAATCTTCAAACAACGTTTTCTACTTAAGAAAGAAAATCTTTCACTACATAAAATAATTTTGAATTCTTAACAAAATTAAATCGAAAGCCGACTAAATGAACAAAATTTAAATCAATTTCTACTGAAGTGATTAAAGTAATTAAATAATATGGAAATGAACACTACATTTGTACGAATTTGTTATTATTCACAGATTAAATTATTAATTTTTAATCGGCGAACAAAGGAAGAATAAAAAGTAATATAATTAATACTCACATTAATCAAGAAATTGATGAATGAATTCTTTTAGAAAGTGCTTTTCTTTACTGGTGAATAAATGAGATTTTTGTTGAATTTCTAATAAGGTGAATAGTAACTTCCACGACCGCGATATCCCCTAATGAAAAATAAATTAATAAAATATTTTTGACATGAAAAATTACGATAGAAACTCACAAAATCTTGCCACGTCCACCACGATGACCACCATGACAACAAGCAGCAGCTCGTCCTCTGGACGCTCCTCTTCCTCGGAAACCGCCTCTTGGAAATCTGTTGGTTGTGCACAAGCCTGGTCGATTTGTTCGCTTTGACATCACTTTAATTTGCCGTCCACGGAAGAGAGTCTCATTCATAGCCAGGGCAGTTTCAACAAAGTCTTTCGATCCAAATTCAATGTAGGCAAAGCCTTTGGGATGTCCGTCAACTTTATTACAGAGAATGGTCACTCGATTGATGCTTCCACATCCATGAAAATGTGCTTCGAGTTCCTCAGCTGTTGCTCCATAATCTACATTACCCACGTAAATTGATCGATTATCAATTTCCATCTTTTCCTCAGCAGATAATGTCGGTGGTGCGATTGAATTTGGACTTCCAATGGTCATTTGTTTATTCACTTCTGATTGCAGTTGTTTTAATTTTTCAGCCTCTTCTTCCATTTCTTTTACTCGAGCTTTTATAGCCTCAAGTTCTGGATCAATTTGCATTCCACTTTCCTCCTATTTTTAATAATGCTCTTTATAGTAATCATGAAAAAATAATTAATTCACATTTCTACTTACTTCATTTAATAAATCTCCATTAGCATCGTCAAGATTATCAAGCAATTGATCTTCGTTCAGTGTAATATCTTCATCAGCCATTTTTACCTGTAAATAAAATGTTATGAAATTCACTTTTTTCGCTTTTTAAAGTTAAGTAGAAAGAAGAAAAAAATTGATGCCACTTGTTTTATGAAATAAGTTTTCCGATTTCACGCTTCAATTTCACAGTTTTCTTCGTGTATTTATGAGAAAAACAATATAAAAGTAACAAATAGCAGTTTTTAATTATTTTAAACCTTCTTACCTGGTTATCTGTTCGCTTATAAAATTGAAATTAAAATGAATTGATTTTCTTGAAAGTCGTGCCTATTTTAACTTGTTCACACTCTCCACACGAAACTCGCCTCCCCTAAGTTAGTTTCAGGTGGAGAGTGTACAATTTTCTCACCCCTCAACTTTTTCTCAGAAAAAAATTGTACTTTGTATGGAAGGTCAAATCCACGCAAGTCGGGATCACTCGGATTAACCGGCGGAAGGTAGATTCTTTTGAACAGGTTGAACTTTCAGAAGTTTCTCTTTAGCAGTGTCCACGTTCACAACATTGTTTTGTAGACATTAAAGTTTAAAGAACCGGAAAAATGTGGAGAAGAACAATAACAAACTCTTCTTTTTTACGACAAATTCAATCATTTTCAAAGAGAACGTATCTTTCAGAAAACTACAATCTTAATCAAGCATGGGAAGCACGCTTGTCAACTCCAATTTTGAAACCAGTTAATGTGGAAAAGTTGTACATAGAAATCGATACCAAATTTCAACAACAGAAGAAGATAAGTCCTGTGGATGTTGATATTTATGCAAATAAAGTCACAGGTAATCGGCATATGGAGGATATTGCAGATCTTATGAAGAAACTTCGTTCAACAGAAGAAGCTTGTAATGTTTTTGATTCATCACAACATGCTCTGATCAGGAATTATTTAGATAATGACAACATAGATTTACTTATTTATGTTTTGAATCATCGCTCAGACTATGGAGTATTCTTAGACTTTTTTAGTGCCAACATGCTACTGGATAAATTAATAAAGGCAGAAAATTTTAAAGCTGGTGCACGAGTCGCAACGTTGCTTGCACTTCAAGAGGACTTCTCCAATCAAATAACACTCTACATGTCACTCTTTTGTTGCTACAAGTTCTTAAAAAATTTAGAGACTTTTACTGATTTGGTCGAAGCAACTCCGCAAACTGGTGAATCTGAAGGGACGGAAAAAAAGAAGAAAAAAGTTGAGGAGATAAAAGTTCGTGTAAGATATATAAGAAATCCTTATTTCGACGATCATTTTGATTTGGAAAACACAAATCATTTGTTGGGAAAAACTTTCCTTTATCTCGCTGATGAAGTTAAATCTATAGATGAAATTTTGTCGAATAGTTTGAATCTTCTTGGTCTTGGTCTTTATGAAAAGTTTGAAGCCGGAAATAAATTCCTAAGTGACATTAAAAAGGGAACTTTCTATAAAGAAGCTGTTGAAACTTTAAAACTTTTAAAGGAGAAAGTTGGGAATTTGGAGGAAAACGAACCTGCAAAGAATTTCTTTGATTCTCTCGAATCGCTCAATACAAAAGATGAAAATGTCACCGCATTTATTGAGAATCACTTAAAACAAGCCGTGCAAGAACAGGAAGCGAAAGACATTGCCGAACAAGAGAAAATTTATTCTGCTTGGAACATTGAACGACAAGAGAAACTCGACGATGAAATTCATCGTCTCAATCGTATCCAACGTCTTTTGAACATTGAAAAAGTCCAAAAGAGCCTCGAAGCTGAAGAAAAGAAGTTGTGGTTCTTTGAAAACGAAGACAAAATTGAACTGGAAATTGACAACAAGAAAATTTTCTATCCTAAACGATGGTTTGGTAAAAAGAAAACGCCTCGCGTTGTTGACGAGAATTACATCCCTCCAGATGTCGATCAACGAAGGAATGTTTAAAGAATTTTTTGCATACTTAGCATTAAAATAGTTTTATTAAATAAAAATTTAAAACTTATTCATGTTTCTCTTAATTTTTATTTGAAATTTTCCTGTTCCAATTCTCACCACTTGGAGTCGCTAGTTGAATCAAAATAAAAACACAAAAATTTCTAGAAAATTTTTTGTTCTCTTAAAAATAAATAATGGATAAATTAAAATTAGCAAATCGTTCATTAAGTCTGTTGTTGGGTCAATGCCTTCCAAGTTTAAAAACTAACGCATCGAAAATTCAAGTTAGACGAATGAAATTGGACACAAACCTAAACATGGTATAAAAATTTAAATGCACATTTTTTAACTTTGTTTATTCTAATCACATTGAATTTCTACAGTATTTCAGAGAAGATCAAATATATTGGGTGCACGATCCTGATAAGAAATGTAAATCTGGCGATATTGTGCTAATCAAAGAAATGCCGCATAAAATGACGAGATTGATAACCCATTCGCTTGAGGAAATTGTTCATCCACTTGGTGATGTTACATGCCCTATAACAAACAAGAAAGTTGTCGTTGGAAAATATCGTGAACAAATTGAGACAGTTAATGAAATTATTGGTAAAAACAAGAACGCCTTCGATTACTCTAAAGCTCCACCAAGAGGTCGACAGGAAGGAATCAAAGACTTCTCGCATGGTCCGACGTTCATCAAATGGGTTGAAGATGACAAAGTTGACCAAACATTCGCAACTTAATTTGTGTTCTGCTAGTTTTTAATAGAATGATAATAAAAACTTTAAATTTGTCTAGTTCAGAAAAAAATTCATTTTTTATTCATCTTCTTAACTAATTACAATCTTTGAATGATTTTAATCTTCATAACCGAGGAACTCTCGTTCTAAAGCAGCTCCCATCATGTTCCATTCTCCATCGTCCTCTTCATCACCTGGCTGTTCAACACTTTCGACGCTATCATTTGAATCGAGTTCAAACTCTGATGAAATTTCTTCTCCTGTTAAAAGATTTTTAATTATTTTAAGAAATTTTTATAAGTGCACAAAATTTACCTCTTCGAAATTTAGCGCTTGGACTCTCTTCTTCATCATCGTCATCTTCCTTTGACGAACTTCTTCCAGATCCTCCCGATTCACGTTCAGAACCGCTCTCGCTACTTTCATCGCCTTTTCCACTCAAGTCTATAGTTGGACGGAACTTTTTAACTTCTTCTTCATTCTCATCTGGTGACGATCGTCGCTTTCGTGCAACTCTTTCTGCTTCCGGTGGACTTTCTCCTTTCTCATCATCGTCTGATTCACTACTTTCATCATCTTCCACTTCAGCTTCCATTGATGCGATGTCATTGTCAGACATTTGCAAGTAAGGATTATTGAACTTTACATCGTCAGGTTCTGGAAGTCGATCAGGTGAACAATGTGCTGGTATTTGTCGCATTTTATGATTACGATTTGAACTTAATGGGAAAAGTTTCTCGTCGACATGCTCCCACCGTTCTGCACATGTCCACAACCAATCAGGTGTCACAACTTGAATTTTCTTATTCTTTAATGCTTGAAATACTTTTTGCGTACCCGTCGATGCAGCAATGAGATGTGTCGTAGCATCTGTGATTCCTTCAGTTACATCAGCACCAAGATTCTTTGCTATTAGATAAGGCCGACTGTTTTCAAGCTTAACAATATTGGGGACAAGACCCGAGAACACAATTGAAACACCGACAAGAACTTCGGATTTTAGCTTAGGAATTAGAAGTTTGAGGTCAGGAATATTTTTCGTTTTGTCGTAAACATCATAAAATCGTTCATGAATGAGTTTAAGAATTGATTCAAGATACAAAAGATAATCGTCGGGATCTTGAATCTCCACTAAATTTTCTTCATAATCTTCATTTGATAACTTTTTCTCTTCAGTTTGTTGATCACTGGTTTCATCATTTTTTGGTGGTTTCTGATCAGAATCATTAAAGCTACTACTACTTTCGCCAACATCTTCTTCTTTCCTATCTTCAGTCTCAATTTTCTCTTCAACATTTTCTTCTTTCGTCTTCTTTTTCCCCTTAACTTTTTGAAGCTTCACAATTTTGTTAAAGTCAACTCCTTTACCATCAAGTTCACGTTTTGCAAGCGCTGGGGGTGCATTAATGTCGCCAGTATGTTGAAAAAAATGATAAGGTTTGACTTGAATCAGATTTGTTGCATGATTCCAAACATCTTCACGATCGTCGATAATGCAAACCATGGAATCGCCACAATCATCAGGAAAAAGTGCTTTTAAATTGTCTTTTTTACTCGTAGCATTCAAACATTCATCACGTGAAAGAATTCGATGAGAAAAAAGACGTCCATTCTCATCAAGAAACGCACAAATCATGTGAGCATAATTTCGAGCGCCAAATGTGCAAATGTGAAGTTCATAAAGTGGATCAATGTTTTGGAGAAAGGTAAGAGTTCCTGGTCTTAAGCGTGTATGATACCAAGGTGAATTTATGCCATACAATTGAAAGTGATAAACATCCTAAAATATAAAAAAAAAGTTTTGTTAACAAAAAGCATCAAAAAAATTTCTTTTTTCTTTACCTTGAGATTGTTAGGAACATTATCATTAGTTGTGTGAATTAATGTTTGATCCAAATCAACAAGCAGTACAAGTTTTTTGTCATTTAATAAGCGATCTGTGTCAGCTCTTCCAAGTTTCTTTGCCAGTTCTTCAGAAACTTTTAAGTCGGGAACTGAATGAATCATCGGTACTGAAGCTTTCGACGATGAAGCTATATCAATTTGTTCTAAGTCCGCTCCACAATCAGCACACAAATCTAGAAAATAGATTAGATTATTCTCAGGATAAACACAGATGTTGGTGTTAATATTTACCTCGAATGATTGTTGTATGAAGACATTCGATATAAGTTAGAAGCGGCGACCTTTAAAAATCAAATTTGGTTAGATTTATTATTAAAATCTTTTATTAATTTATTGCTTACAATTTATTCACAGTTTCTCCTTCTTTGTGGAGTAGTTTCTTCACTGTGCCATAATGTGTGTTCTTTAAACGTTGAATCTTCTCGTCACCATCCAACTGATACAAACATAAAATGGAACCATTTGAAATTTGGGATCCTTCGTGAACAACCCATTTGAAAATTTTTATATCTTTATTGGGTGATAAAATGTCATTTGATTCACTCATTTTGGTGAAACAAGCGAAGTGAAATTTCGCAAAACAATTTACTTTATTCAATGTTTGTATTCAAATTAGAGAGGTTACAATTCGCGGGGCTCAACTGGCGTAGCAACCGTGGCGCCAAAATTTTAAGTTCAAAAATAAAACTTGTAAAGTTCAAAACTTTATTTAATTAAAGAAATTGAATATTATAGTAAATAGATGAAATTAAATGATACTTTTAGGATTTTAAGTAACCACTGTTGAATATTTTTCCACCATTAGAGTATAGTTAGGAAAATGTAAGTAGAATATAAAAATATCCTTTAAAGAAGTAAATTTCACTTGTTTACATTTACAGTTTGTAATGGAGGATGTTAAAATAATGAATAACATGAGGGAAGTTCTTAAGAAAACACGAAAATCTAAGAAAAGTAGACACCATAATCTAGTAGAATCAGCAAACGACGATTCAATAAGTGAAATTCTTAGTAAAAAATGGATGTTCTCAAGTCCTCCGGCTTCTGAAGAGAAGTCAGCTGACAAAGAACTTCCACCAAAAATCAATGCTTTTAAACGCCTTATGAGTGCAAAGAAAGTCGAGCCAGATTTAGAAACCATCAGTGCCAAAAAAAAGCGGAAATACATGAAAAAGCCAAAATATAATAAATTGGAAATAGAAATTGAAGACAAATCTAATAGTGATGAGGATTTGAATGAAACTACCATTTTTGAGTCACAGAACCAAGAGGCATTTAATTGTTTAGCAACAATGAAAGATGAAATTGATGAATTTCCTGTTAATGAAATTTCCCATAAAAAACGAACTCGATCTAAGCTCGAAGCATCTGAACCTTCAGAGACGTTCGTAGAAGCAACTCCAGATGATGTCGTCAGTAAACGAAAGAAAAGAAAAAAATCAAAGCTATTAGATTCTAATGAGAATTCAATTCCACATGATGATGACTGCAATGAAGCAACACCTAAAAGCAAGTCAGGACGACCAAGAAGATCATGTGCAGCACATGTAGATTATAAATTACTCGAAAGCCCCGAGAAAGCTCTTAACAACTCATTAGCTTTGGCACTTGTTGAATCGAAACGTACGAGGAAACAAAATTCATTAAAGGAAAGTCATGAAGATGATTTCGATAAGTCTTTTCTCATGATTGATGATGATGATGATGCTGAAGTTAAAAAGAAGACTTCATCGAAGCCATCAAAACTTGCGCCAGTTTTCATGAAGAAAGTTCTAAAGCCAGCAATCGATCCCGAAGTGAAAGAAGCTCGAAGAAATTTCTTACTTTCAGAACTTCCCGACGATCTTCGATATTCAAATGACAAACGAAGACAACAATTCGAGGAAGCAGCTGTTGACGATAATTTAATTACATTTCCTCGAATTTCTCATGTCACACAATTATCTGATGAAGAAGACTTCAAGACTGAAAATTTATTGACATCCGGTGTAGAATTTTTGTATGAAAATGACGAGGAAAACTTTAAATCGAAGCATTTGAGTAAAATTCTTCAACTTGGAACGTTCACCGAATGCAATGCAAATGCAACTTCACTGCCATTAGTGACATGTGATGAAATTAAATCTAAGAAATGTGAAGCTATGAAGCACAATGTTAAATCAGAAGTGAGAAAGCTTAAAAAAAATCAAGAAAACTTTCCTGTAAATCGTTGCTTCAAGAAACTTCTTTCAAAAGCAACAGAATTAGTTAATTCCAGTACAAACGAAAACAATTTGTTGTTTGTTGACATCTTTAAGCCAGCGAGTCTCAACGAATTCTTTGTGAATTTTAAGCCGATTAAACAGCTTCAAAAGTTTCTTCTAACATGGAATGAAAGAGACAAGTCAACTGATTACGACTCAGACAAAAGCAGCTCACGTCAATCATTCAAATGTCTCAACAATTTCGTGGTTGTTTCGGGTAAAAATGGATGTGGAAAGACTTCAAGCATTTATGCTTTAGCTAACGATCTAAACTATCAAGTATTAGAAATCAACGCTGGAACAAAACGAAATGGAAGAAAAATGTTACAAGATTTATTAGAAGCAACACAATCGCATCGTGTGAAAAATATATCGGGAAAACTCTACGCAACAACAGCAGCAGAAGTTCATGATGAAAATGAATCGTCCCAGGAGTCCAATTGCGAGTTGTCGTGCAGTGCAAAATCAATTATTTTGATCGAAGATGCTGAGCTTGTGTTCGAAGCGGATGATGGATTTGTGGCATCATTGTCATCAATTTGTAATATCAGTAAACGTCCAGTCATCTTAACAACAAACAATCGACAAATTCAACATCTTCAAAAGTTTATTCAACACAATGAAATTTTATACGATAATCCGAAACTTACTGAACAAATGGGAATTTATTTATTTTTATTGTCTTTATCGGTCAATTATGAAATTGAAAGAGATGAAATTCAAATGTTATTCACATCAAATGGGCATGATTTACGTAAAACAATCAATGAAATTGAGTTTTTCATTCGAAGTTCAAATACGAGAACAAGCAACAGCAATTTGATGAGATTTTATCAGCGACCGCGATGTGAGCGGTTGAAAAATGGTCAACTTGACATCGAAAATCAAAAAAGCTTGTCAACTTTATGCTTCGATTCATCAATCGTTTCAAGTCTTGCAACGATGTGTGGAGAACGCTCGTATAACGCAATAACTTCATATCAACAGCGTGACTTAATGGATGAAATGGTTGAGTTCATCACTGAACGATGTAACGTGGTTGAAGCTCAACATGATTCATCTTACAGCAACCAGAAAATCATGGAAAGGTATTTTTTTATTCAATCTTAGATTTATATCCCTTTCCTTCCACATTCATCCATATCCATCCATTCATGCATATAACAACAAAAATAAACATATAAGTATCACGTGGAAATGGGAAAGAAAAAAGGGCGAAAATGGGGGAAAAACCTGGCAACGATGAAAAATTGATTTCAACATTTTTCCAATTCGATGCTTCGTTGATTTGCAAAATTAAAAATGTTTTGCTATTTTTTTTCCATTTAAATTTATTTTGATTGAGTTGTTGATTTGATATCGTCATGACAAGGTGTAAAATTACGTTCAAAATATTTCTTAATCTTCCTTTTTTTGTGTTATTTACAAGATCTAAGAAAAATATTCGTAGATTCGAATTGGAAAAACAAATTTAATTAGTTACACCACTTTTTCCATCTTAACTTAGAAGAAAACACTTGAAAAAATGAAGTAATTTAATAAGATTTATTTATCGACAAGCAAAACTCAACCTTAATTACTTGGCATTTAAAGTTAATTTCAACAAGTCTTTCTAATCTTTTAAATTCTTTACCATCACGTGCTGTACATTCATCCTTTTAGCATAAACATAAATATCGTGTTTACTTCCCCTATAAACATTTAAATATTGTGTTCTCAAGTAGTTTGTTTACTTTCAGCTCCATTTCAGGCAATTTAATTTCGCAATCAACAAATTTTACTGCGACTTGTTTGGACTATTCGCCAATGTTACGCGATATTTGTCGTTCTGAAAAAGCTCGTTGTGAGAATGGTCGACGAATAGCAGCAAATAATCGAGGACATTATTTGAGATTTTTGATAACGAAAAACTCACTCGGAAATGATTACTTTAACGATCAATGTGAAATGTTTCAACAATAAAGTGAATTGAATCGGATGCCGACTCTATTTTTATGAGTTTTCCTTTTTTCTTGTTTTTTTGGGTTTTTTTTTTGGGTTCTCTTAGAGCTCGTTGAGTTTTTATTACTTTGATTTTGTGTTGACATAAAAACACCAGAAGGAAAATGTTAATAAATGGAAATGAAAGCTTTGAAAAGCTTATGATGCTAATGAAATTGAAATCAATTGTTTTATTACAATAATTCATTTATGAAGTTTGTTTTTCGTTTGTAATGGAGCTTCTTGGTTTTGTTTTCTTGCTTTTTTTCTTTTCTTCTTTTCCCTCTTCTTTCTTTGTTTGAAAGCTTAAACTCATAAAAAATCTTTCAGTCAATAAACTTCACTCTCCCCTCATGCTTTTAACACGACAGAAGCTACCGCACTTAAGTAAGTTAAAGCCACCATGAAAAATTAATAACGTCACAAAAAGCTGTTCACTTAATTTCCCGTAAGAAATTTATTGATAATTTGAATGTTTATGTCTGTTCCGGCATCTTCTACTGATTATCATCACACGCACGGTCGGTGAAGGAATGAGAAGGGTTTAAGTTTGAATAACAACAATGCCTGAGGTACGAGCAAGGGTACAAAGTCATGACAAACATTCAGAGTCTACCCTCGAGTTTCAAATAATAATAATAATAATTATGTATGTGTGGGTGTGTGTGATGCTTTCTTAAGAAGATGAAGAACGAATAAATTCAGGGAAATATAAATTTGCTTCGCCTGTCAAGTTTAAATCTTCTCAATTTGTCGGTTGTTGCTGTAGCAAGAATGGGAGAAAGAGAAGAAGGAAGGAACGTCTCGAAGGCAGTAACAAAAAACAAAAAAGGGTCATGCTGTATAATTTGTAAACGAAACAACTTTTGCTCTAAAATGAGAAAATTATTTATGAGATTTTCAAGGAAAACGAAAACATTGAATGTTTATTTTTTATAGACTCTTAAAGAGTTTTCTTTTAGAAAGATCATTACGAGGGTTTACGATTCGCTGATATTGGAAATTGAATGATGGAGAAAGAAATTCCGTAACCGAAGAATTAAACAACTTTTCAATGGAAAAAAACTAGCAATTTTCAACTTTTCTTCCCCTTCCATTCTGTTTTCCTTCTCCCACTTGACTTTCGAACTCTCGACTAATGAAAGTTTTCTTATGTTTCTTACTTCCGTAGTTACTCTATTCAACTTCGCAATCTTGATATTTATTTCGATGCTAAAACTCAGCTTTGCAGATTATAAAGTTTGGCTGGTTAACGAAAAATTTTATTTCGCTCTTTTTTTTCTTTTCTTTTTTTTTTGAAGTTGAAAGAAAAGTTTTTATTTTAATTTTTGTTTTTGGACTGACACAGGGGGATGATTCATTAAAAGTGTCCAAATTTCTCCTTAACTTTTCATTTCCAGATGAGAAAAAATTCTTTTACATATAATGTCGTGTGCAAAAGCATATCAAGTAATATTTGAAGGTATATGAAATATTTAAGATTGGAATGTTCATGACAAAACCTGATAAATCTTCTGGGAGTATTTTCATGCTTAAAATTCAAAAAAGAAAAAGTTTTTCGAGCACTGAGCTGTCCATTTATGTAAACGGATTGTAAGTGAAACTTTCCGCAGTATTTTTGCTTATCAGCTTGACTGGCTTAAAAACTTTTAAACTTTTTTTTATTTCTGTCTTCATTGGCTTCTCCCATTGTTGACTTATCTTAGGTATTTGTATAACAATCGAGAAAATGCTGTTTTACATAAAATTTTCCTCGAAAACCAAACTGGATTAACCAATGGATGATTTGAAACGAACGAAAATAAGAATTGTAGAGTGATTTATTAGGTAACAAGAAAAACAGCTACGAAAAGGGGTTAATCTCTTGCATTTGCCGCCCGTTAACCTCGTAACACCATAAATCCACTTTCTCATGTCTCTCCTCTACGATGGAAAGCTCAGTGGTGCTGAATCAATAGGTGCAAACTCAATTTGAATTGTATAAGGCGTTCGATTCGTGTGGAAGACTTTCTGATATATCCAAACGTTAACCCGTCAATAAATATAAATCCTTGCGTGATGGATTGAGATGTGTTCAATATCGTGTTACGTTCTTACATCACGTGAAGAAGAAAATAAAAAGATTCTAGCGTGAACTTTTTCCTTGCTCGATAAATTATGCAATTTTCTTTCTTTAGCATGGCTTCCTTGTGGATTTTCCTTCTTATACACAACAACAACAATAACTGTTGAAAAATTGTTTCAACAATTGTTATGAAGTTTTATGAGATGTGAAGAATTCTGAGGCGTTTTTCAAAAATGCTGTAATATAAGATTGAAAGCTTTTCGAGAGAAAATTGTTTTGTGAGGTAATGGTAAACAAGAATTTCTTTCTTTTCTTGTTTCTCGATGTAATAAAAGTTCCAAGAATCTCTAAAATAATTTCATGAAATGTCAAAAGCATAAAAAAGTTTTTTAAGCATCATTGAGAAATATTTGAAGGAAAGAATTTTTTTTTCGTGGAAATTTCGACTATATTAAACACAGAAAAAGGATTAAACTGTTGATTAAATTTTAATTATTTCTTTTTCTCTTAGTTTACAACTTAAGTGTCAAGGCAGTATTTCATTTCACGCTCTTGAAATGTGTTAAATCGTTTTACTGTTAATAAGAAAAGGTGAAAATTTAATTGAGTTTTACATTAATTAAAATCATTTCATTGTATGTAAGAGTTAAGAAATTATTCATGATTGTTTGTCAGTTTTTCATCATTGTTTCCGCTCAACATGATTGTTTTTTGAATCTTTCATTATCGAATGCCTCAGGTGATATCGGCCATGGAAACTTTTCATCAAATTAAAATTTTCTGTTTATAAAACTACAAAAAAACTTTTTGCTGTAAAGCTTTTTCACTGGAATTTCAAGCAGAAGTTGTCGTTATGTGCAACTCACAGTCGAGTCGATTCAAGAGAAAATTAAATTGAAAAAGCTTTTGAAAAATTCAAATAAATAAAGTTACATTGAAAGATTTTGTTTTCTCGCCTTGAGTGTAAATTTGATGAATTTTTAATCATCTTCTGTCACATATTGTGAGTTTACTTATGATGAATGTCTTAATAATGTTTAACACGTCTTTTGTTGAAGCAAACGGAGACATCATCAGAAGGCGTTTGAACAGGCGTATAATTAAAGCAAATTTCTCGAAATATTCATGACTTTCATTTCCCGTTTCCACATACAACCGACATAAGAGCGAAGAAAAGTTTTCTGTTAGGAAAACAATAAAACGCGAAGCGAAATAGAAAATCAAGCTGCCTCGTATCTGGCAGACATAAATTATTCCAAAAACAAGAAATTCTCTGTTAATTTCTGCAAATTCATCTCTAGTAATGATAAAAAATTGATCAAGTTAAATTAGGGAAAGCTGAGGAGGGAAATAAAAGTTGAAGAGCACGCAATCATTACATTTCTCCTCCCTTTCATCTTAAATAGAATTCCCTTTGTGAACTTTCAACAAAAAAAAGCACCGCAATGAATAAAAAGCACACAGAACAGAACGTTAAAAAAATGTTCACTGTAAAATCTTTTTCTTTTAATTTAAAAAGAAAGCGGCAGCAAAGAGAAATGAAACGAGCTATAAAATTATTTACATTTGTGCACACACAAAAGAAGAAAAAAAAGCAATAAAGTTTTCATTCTATTCATTTTTTTCCCTTTTTTTTGCAGAATAGTGAGAATAAGAAATAGAGAAAACAAATTAGAAAAAAACACATTAAAGAGAAAAAGATATGTTTTTGATTCTGATTCCTGAAGTGCGGGTGGGCCGTACAAAAAAAAGAAGAAGAACTCTTCTTCGTGATCAGCCTCGAGACTCGCATTTCCCATGATACTAACATCAGCATCTGTAATGCTATCCACCCGATCCCTTTTGAGTTTAAATCGTTTTCTTTCGTTTCATCTTTCCATCTGCTACTTAAAACTATTCTTCATTCATTCATTCATTCATTCGTTTCGCCCTTTTGTCTTCTAATTGGATTCAACTTAAAAAATATTCTCGTCGTTTTTCTTTGTCTTCAAAAGCTTTTCTTTCATTTTTCTTTTTCTTTTCAATCTCTTCCTTCTTCATCTTCTAGCGTTACATAATTACACGTTCTTTGGTTCTTTTGTGAGTTTTTAATTAATTCTGTAAACACTGAAACGAGTCGAAATGGAGCCCTAGAGATCAATTTACTGTCGTTTCCCCATAATTGAGAAGTGCGTTAAGCAATCGCTCTTTTTCAATGCTTAAATTATTAATGACCGACAATTTACTTACCTTACGTTTTGTTGACATTTTTATTATCGTGAAGTTAGTGAAGAATTATGTGATTTCCATTTATTTATGACTTCAGTATTAAATATATCAAAAAGATATTTATTGAACGAAAGATTTCGAATGAAACTATGTAAATATAAATGGTCACTTTTACGGTTTCTCGTTCATGAAACTTTATGAATAAATTCATTAGATGAGTAAAAATCAGTTCTTTTCATAAGCGGAAAATTTATACAAACGATAACCATTAAGTTAATGGAAGACTTCCGAACTTGTCATCTTTTAATTATGAACTCTTGGCAAAAGTCGAAAGAAATTCTTCAGTCGTAAAACTTAAAATAACTTTTCAATTAAAGACAGAAGATACATTTTGCCATTAAATTTTCATACGTGCTAATGAGTGAAATTTCATTGCTTGGGATGATGTTGGAAATCAACCAGCCATGGATATAAGATACACGTTGGTTTCATTCCAGTCCGGTCAATGAATAATTAATGATTTGATTTTTAATGTTCTTCCATCTCTTCGTTCGTCTGATTTTCTTCTTCTTTTTTATATTTTTATATTTTTTTTTCTTCACTCGTTCATGTATTTTTCTTTGGCCTCAGGAAATTTTATGTACATAAAGATATTTCCTTTCGAGCTTTTCTTTATTATTCGTCGAGCTTCTGAAGAGCGACAGGGAAAAATGCCAACAACGCACATAAATTTTATCTTCGTCTTGCTCGTGTCCCCCCGGTACGCCATGAATCCATAATGTTTGGGTGTGTGAACACTGTTATGATTTCTCTTTACCATCATTTTCCAAGATGAAAAAGAAAAAATGAAAATGAGAAATAAAATCGAGAAAAAGAAAATCTGAAATCTTCAATTGAGCATGAAAATAACTTCTCGCTTCCCTTCGTCGCAGTTTAAAATAACATTGCGGCTTCGGTCAACCCAACCCATACGCAAGTCACATAAAATTTTCATGACATTCAGATAAGGCGAGTTTAAATCCATTTTAATATTACAAAGCTTTTTTGAGCATCTCTAAAGTATGAGTGCGGTTTAAAAGAATCAACGATGCATATCAAAGCGTTTACATGTTAATTCAAAATCTTTATCCGTTAGTTCATCTCCTTTATCGCTGTTTTAATATTTAATGTGAAAGATCTAAAGCTTCGGATTTTATTGGTGTTTGATTTTTCTCTTTACGTATTCAAAGAATGATGTAATGTGTGGGCTTTTATAAAGCTACTTGTGCGTTGATATGTAATTTATGTAAAATAAATCATATGAATTTTCAGATATTCTGATGCTTTTTCCAACCACACCGAAGTGTTTTATCTCGTTTACTATTCACATAGTTTAATATTTCCATGGAATATTCAGAATGAGAAATTTTCCTTCTCAGAGTTTTATACATTTATACATAGAAATATGTATTTGTAACATTGGTGGATAAGAAAGCAACATACATTTGAAATTGATGGCATTGCGGTTGAATGTGTCGACAAATTGATTTTTGTTCTTCTCAACCTTATCTTGTTCATTTCGCCATCTTTTCTTTCATTCCTTCTTTTTCAACTACATTGCCAGACGACGATTACCGATGGGGGTAGACAAACATAAAAATGCTTCCAATAAACTTTTGCACTTTTGCTTTGAAAAGAAAGTAGCACAGAAAAAGAAAGCCCTGCGACGACAAATTCTCGAGGATAATTCACTTGAAAGCAATTATGCCGATCATAAATTTTAAGTTTCAATATGTTTATGTGCTTTCTTTCATGATGTTTTCTTTCTTTTCTTTTTATGTTTCTTTCTTTGAGTATCGTTGCGTTTTTATTTTATCTGGCAAAATCTCAAAAATTGAGTAGCGTAGGGAAATAAAAAATTTCCATCACATTACAGTCCACCTTCAATGCAATATTACAAGAAAGAATTCGAACTTGCCAATGACGTTCACATTGCACAACATTAATATCTTACAAAACGTCATTAAAATTCATCACTAGAAATTGATTTTCATGCGCGAGAAAACATAAAAAGGAAATCCTTTCAAACTTGCAATCGAGAAAGAAACAAAAAAGTAAGCAAGAGTTTGATGTTCCTCGAGCCAATCTTGATCAATACTGATAGCTCAATAAAGCAAAGATGGCCATCTCCCTTTTCTTTTGATAGAGAACAAACCCATAAGAATCATTTTATAGGCATTTGTATTTGCTTCATCATCAAGAAATCATTGCGCAAAAAAAATCGAGGAAAATTCAATTTCCAAAAAAATGTGGAAGCATTTGAAGACATATTTTCAGTGTTTCTTTTCTTAAGGAAATGGAGTGAGTGGGAAATCGTAATAATTTACGATTTTGTTGTTGCTATTGTTTGTGTACGTTATCGAGAAAGCTTGCCAGCTATTCTTCCTCTCGATCACACCGTAAAAGCGAATTGAAGCAGAAAAAAGAGATTTTTCAATTGAGAAACGATAGACGGCGTATCTATGCAGAAGCCAAGAAAAAAAAACATATTTATGAAGTGCAAATGATTTTAAAGAGTGTCTGCGACGACAACTTTTCCTTCTTCTTCTTTTTTATATTTATTTTTCAAATTTGTGGTAATAAAGTTATAGAAGTTGTGTCGAGTAGACAGACACGGCAACGCAGTGAATTGGAAAATTCGGAAACCGGTAAGAATATTCAATGAACATTAATTTCTTTGAACAATGCGCAAACAAACAAGTTCATTTTAAACTAATTCAGTAATCGTCTAAACGCATATCAAAGTCACGAAGAGAAAACCATAAATCTCATTTGAACAGAAATCAAACATTCTTCTTTCCATACACGATGAAAGGAGAAATAAAAAAGCATCTCAATAAAAATGTTTCATGCTTTATTTGCATAGATTTATGTATTCTCTCTGTGGGCTTGCGAATTGTGCTAAGAAAGAAAAAGTTGTGAAATGTTTTTATGAATGAGAAGAATTCAAAAGAAGGAAGATGTTGAAAAAGAAGAATGGAGAAAATTGTCAAAGCCAAAATATTTGCTCTTATAATTTGTTTAATCAAATCAAATGTCTTTAAGCGTAATTTTATGTACCCATACTCAATTGAACTTGTCATGTTGTCTCCCTAATCTCTTCAATCGTCATTGTCGCAGCTCACGAATAGATAAAGAAAAGCAAAAATAAATACTGAAAGAAACGAACAATTAGATTATAAATATATACATGAAACGAAACTTGGTGGCACACAACAATGTAACAATCAAGAAAAGGCGACCCCGAATGTTTGATGAGAGAAAGAAGAAAAATTCATAAACAAAATCAGACGAAGTTCTTCGATATGGAAAGGGAAGGAAAAAGTTTTAAATTTCTTTCTCAACTTCTCTCAATTTATTTCACTCTCTCGTGTTCTTCTTCAAACAAATGTGCGCAATTGTTTTTTGTGTGTGTTTGTAAAATTGTGGGAAAAATCTCAAAGAAAACTGTTTTCTTTAGAGAAAACTTTTCTCACGCTTTCACCAAATATCTAAACTAAAGACGAATCTGTGGTGCGAGAATGAAGTTTCCCAACCTTCGTGTCAAATCCGAATGCTGAAGATCATAATTAGATCAGAGAAATTGAAGAAACTTTCGTGTTAAAGGGACAAAAGTCTTTGCAACTTTTCACTATATATTTTATTGTACATATCGTCGTACCATGTCGTATGAATGGCCGGTGAAGTTTGACAAACTTCTTTCTTGCCTAGTTTTCTTTTCATATTTTTCTATCAAATCAACGTTTTTTCTTGGTCGGGTTGTGGAGAGGTTTGAGAAAGGTTATTTCTCTGTTATATTTACAAAGCATTGTATTTTGAATATTTAATGAGTTGAGCTACCAGAGGGAAGAGAGATATGTACGAGATCTAAAAGTTGCTGTTGTTGCGATAAACCCTTTCGTTGAAAATTGTGAAAAGCAACTCAAACTCACATCTAACAATATAAACCGAACCTTTCAATTCGAGGAAAGGGATATGAGCACAACATATAAATTACAGCTAAATTTGTTCTTCCACAAAACTCAATCATACAAAAGTTTATTTCTCGCTTGCCTTCCTAGTTCGTACGAATTTGATGCTACGAGAAAAACGTTTGACTGTTCAAATACGTCGAACGAACATACATGACGTGGATAGAAAAAAAATCCACACAACAATTGCTAGTAACTGAACGAGAATTTCAATTTTCAATCAGCATAATTTTTAAAGGAAATATTTGTCTATGCCGTCATATCGTCATTAGTCAAGGATAGATTTCAAATAGTCTGAGAAATGATGGGCATGGCCACAAAATATTCAGACGAACCATTAAAAAAATTTTTTTGCTGACAAAGTTTATCTCACCCTCTCTTCCAGTTTTATTATTCAAATTTGCTGTTTTGTGGATTGTAAACATCATAGAAAAACAACCCCAGCACGACCCGAGACGACACAGATTATAGCAGATTTTCAAACCAATTTCTAATGCCTCAAAAGATGATTGCGCTTCATAATAGCAATCAATATTGTGTCTATTCTAATGGATGTGCATTAAAGTTAACTAGTTGGATATTGAACAGCGGATTATTTTCACAATTCTTTCAATGATTTTTCAAATGTTGAACTTTTCGCTGAACTGAATAATTTTTTTTTGTTATTCCAGAACCTGAAAATGAAGTCATAACTTTTTTTAATGTTACTTTCTTTTAATTGTAATCAAGCAATAATTTAAATAATTTCACGATGAAACATCAAACTTAATTAAAACGAACTTTAGGCAATAACACAAACAAAAACTTTTCACTCCAAACTTTTTCCTTATTTATTTATTCATGTTTATTGCAGTTATTTTTTAAAACATAACAGCCGTCGTTCAAAAAGAAATGCAAAATAATTTTTTACTTAAAATTACACCAGAATGAAAGAATAACACAGCATGACTTTTTTATAATTTAAACAATGCTTCTAGCAGATTTTTAACATAACATAATGTTTATAAATAAAGTGAAATAAATTTACGACTTGAGTTGTTTGTTCTTTATGTCTAACAAAGTTCGCCTTCATTAGATCATCACTGATATTTGAGTACTTCATATGTGTTGCCTTGGAGCGTGACATCTCCATTCTCAACGGTTCATTATTTTTCCTGTTAAGTTTGTTTTGTCTACAACTTTGAAATAACACATTGTGTCATACACCATACGCCCACTCAAAAATTCACAAAAGCGTCATAAAACAAACTTTTTCAATTTTCTTTTTTTTTCATTTTTTTGATCCAATATCATCCCAATCTGAGAAAATGAGAAACTTTTTTATGTTTTCACGAATAAAAATGAAACAAAAGTGGAGGAAAAAGTTACTGTTGTGAAAATGTTCATCGTACTTCTCCTTTCAATATGAGAAAAAAAATCCTGTAAATTGAATTAAAAAAAGTCTTACGGAAGCTCAACCATGTTTCGTTTGATTGCTGCTCGTTTCTACCTTACTTTTATTCTAAAACGTATGTGTAAAGTTTTATGATGTGCAATGAACATGGTTAGTCGACAAAAAAAAGCCAAAAAAAAATTGGTACACACAAAAACGACATGAATATTGGGAAAATGATAGCGAAACGTGGAAACCACCCACACATTGGTTCTTGTCTGATTGTTTTCTCTTAGCGTGAGCTTTTTGTGTTTTTAAGAAATTCATTTGTGAGATAATTTTTTGAGAGTAACGAGCTTTAACCTCTCAACTCTCGAAACTTTTCCTTCTCTCTCATTTTCCTTTTCACTCAATTTTCCACGATTTTCTCCAAAAGCATCCTTTTGGGAAAATTTTCTCTCATTTTTCTCTCATTGGGCTTTTTCCCTTCTTCTATTTTTGTATCAACAATGACTTTCAGTGCTTTCGTATTTTTTATTTAGGACGAGAAAATAAATGCTACACACAGAAAAAGTTTCCCAGGTCTCGGATGTCAGTAAGGAAAATGCTGCGGAACGTAAAACATTCTCAATTTAGGTGTTGTGCGAGGGTGACTGAATAAAAAGTTTAAAAAGATAAAATATTACAAAAATTGAAGAAAATGTTGAAGCAAATTACCTCGTATTAAATTTACGTCTAGGATCAGTGCAGGAATTAGTGTGGAAAGAAAAAGGCAAAGCGCTTTCATGTTGTGAATTCTAATTATCAGTGAAGAAAGGAAAAATTCATGATAATATTGCTTTACTGACATAAAAAACCGTTCTGACAGAGTAGAAATAAAATATATGACATTAGGAAAATAGAACGGAAAAAAATTACCTTATCATTGTTGTTTCATAAAAAATTGTTTAATCATTTCAAAAGCGACAGGAGTTCAAGTTTTTTTTTGTCTTGCTGCTCAAATATTTTTACTCCCCAAGATTGAAGCAAGGAAATAAATAAAAAAGAATTCATAAAATATAAAGGAAACAGTAAATAATATAAATTGAGGAACATAAAGTGGAGATTGTAACATTCATCGCACTTCGCCGTTAAAAGTGATAAAGGAAGGCTGAAAATCATAAAAAAAAAGAAAGGAAAGGAAAAATATTCGCCCTGTATTGCGTCACTGAAAATGTGAGATTTGTATTTCGTGTGAGGTTGAAGAAGAATATGAGAGAGTAAAAAAATATAAAAAAGTGAAGCAGAATCATAAAAAAACGAGCATCATCATATTTCTTCATCATCATTTTATGTTTTAATTAGTGTAGCACAGCAGAGTAATGATAATGTTATATGTGCTCACCATTGTGAATTTCTGTAGTGATATAAAAATCGTGTTCAGTTCCCTTCACTGAGCTTTGCTTTAACCTCGACACACATCCATCCCACTCTTGTGTAATTTTAATCAATTAAAGGTAAAGTAAGGTTCAACTCATTTGCACTACAACGTCAAAGCAGAGACCAGAACGGTTCATTAAATTCAGAACACTTTACAGAACAAGACGATTTAATAAACTAGAACCTTGCAAACGTATTTCACATTCATGAGATAAGCTAAAGGTGACTAGTGACGAAGTAAACTTAACAGTGTCATTTGGGAAAACATTATTCTAATCTCAAAAGTAATTTAAACTATCAATCCCAAAAAATCTTCAGAAATACAAAACACAAAGAGAGTACTCGATGTTCATGTGACGAACACATTTGGAGACAGAAAGAAAGAAAGGAAAAAAATAATCAATATAAAAAATTAATATAAACCCTACGAAGCTTTTCTCTTTACACTTCGTGTGACGAAATCGTATAGAAGAAGAAGTGTAAAGAAAAGCGATCAAGGTGAAGTAATTTTAGCGATAAGAACAAAGAAAGAATCATAAGAACCAATAAAATATAATAGAAGTGAAAAGATATTTTCCAAGAAAAAAGAAAGAAACTTTCTTCACTATATTTAGAGATTGCTTAACCTAGAAGGAAAAAATAATATTGCGAAAGATTTTTAGTAAAGAAAAACGAAAAGAAAAGCTTCAAGAAGAAAATTTCTGTCGAGACGAGAGAAAAGAGAAGCAAAAGAGATAAGAAAGATAAAAAAGAAAAACATATTGAGAGAAAGAGAGGAAAATTGAAGAGAGGGTGGAAAATCATCCTTTATTGAAGGTTGCAAATCTTTTCGCTTTCCATCAACTCTGTACTGAGTTCCGGCACTTTTCTCCATCACTTGCAAGGACAGGGAAGCTTCCAAACACGTTTATGAACTCTCTGCGAGTGATTGTGTGTGTTCGTGAATATAGTGCCAAGTATAAAGCACACGACTGAATCAACGGGAAGAGAAAAAACAAAAAAATTATCTCTTGTTATGTAAGTATACAATTTTTAAGACAACTTTTGTTTTCTCACATCCATTGCTCTGAACAGCCCCTTATTATTTTACTCCATAAAGCGCACATTTCCCATCCACCAATGTGAATCACCTCCCATCGTCCCCTTTTTTGGCAATGTAAAACTCTTGCAATCCCGCTTACGAACAATACGAATTGCTGTTATTTCTAAATGGGTTGATGGCTCCACTCCATTCAAGTTCGGGATTTTAAGTGTAAAGTTATTTTTCCGTCATCATCATAATACACATCTTGTCGTCGCGCTTGCTTTTGTTCGTGCAAAGTGAAATATTTCGTAAGTTTTTCTTTTTTCCTTTTTAGTCTTTTCTCCCTTTGCCTTTTTTTACATCCACACAGTTGCCATTTCGAACGTGCTTTATTTATTCTTCAGTTTCTAACGCGACTTGATGACTTTGTACATCACATCGCAATTTTCGCTTCTTCGCCTTTCTGAAGTATCATCAGCCATTCAATCTCTTATCATTGCAAACATGAAGTAACACATGACAGAATAAGAAGAATATTGAATAACGAAATTCCTTTTCGTATTGTTTCTCAAAGTTTTCACTTGAAAAGATTTTCTTGTGTCCCCCATCTAAGGGCCTGCCTGCCTTTACTACCGTCAAGACACAAAACTGTGCATAAATGTTTTAACAGCATAATTACTTGATAATTGCTGTAACCTCGTAATTTAACGAGAATGATGAGTGGAGAGAGTGTATAAGGGGAATAAAGAGAAGAGTGGAGGGGGAATGATGATGACACTGATGAAATGTGTAACTTTTTGCTTTTGTTTGACTGAACAAATATGTTGATGGAAGAAATTTTTCACATGGAAAAGAAAACAAGACAACAATCCAAAACACGCTCACAAATTGTTCTGCTAATATCCTTTTTCAAAGAATCAACAATTCAACGTCTACTCGACTCTTTCTGACTATTTGAACGTGTGTCATTGGGACAAGAATAGCGCATCAGTAAGAGAAACGATAAAAAATATGAAGAGCTCTTGTCTAAAATAATAAATGTCATATATGAGTACAATGGCATAAGCGTAAGAGAAACTAACGAAGTTTGTCAGAAAAAAGTTCTTTTCCAAGTGTCAGTGAAACGTAAAAAAATGAAATTAAACGAATATCGTGTGCTTGCTTGCTGCTATAACTGCAGTCATTTTTGGTAGCAGATGAAGAAAGAATGGAAAACTTAGACAGCTAAAACAAACGTATTTTGTCATGCTCTGTGCTCAAGGATTAATGCAATATTCATGCATGCTTAAAAGTCTCATTTCAAGTTCTTTTCTCATCGCTTTTCAAGAACGAAGTATCATCTGTCATGGTTACTTTAAATGAATTGGCTTATATGTGAGCTACCGCTGGATGTGAACGATATCGTTGTGCACATGACAAACTACTAAATAATTGTTGAACTTTAGCATTATGCTAGGAATTGCAACATAGCGCTAAAAGCGCTCAGTCTGCGCCTCGAGATAAGGCCGAACCCCAAATGACCTTTTCATTGATTTATTTCCCTGTTGTCTGATGCAATGCTCATGTGGATTTAGATCTCACCATATATTTACCTAGTTACATTATTCATATGAGTTGCGACTTTTAATTTCGTGTGTTTGGTCTTTCCAACAGGGATTGAAATTTTCTCCGCCTTGAGCTATCGTGCCGAGCTAATAAGCTTTGGCATAAAAGAAAAAAAAAACTTAGCTTTGTATCGTAACTTCTTGTTTACCTTATTTGGTTGTCAGAACTCTGTCAGGTTCAGAAGAAAAATTGAAATTTAGTACGCAATGCTTTAAAGATTGAAAAAAGATTTACATAGAATATTTCTCCTTAAATTTATCGACTTTATATTATTCAGAAATCGTTGGATGATGGAAGAAGCTAATGAAGGTTAATTGACATCAATGTTGGACCTTTTTCCTGACGACTTTAAAAGAAAAATATAACCCAAAGTTGAAGGGAAAAAAACGTAAGAATACGAAGGTTTTTATGTATCACACGATTTAAAAACCCATTTTAATTATCCATAATTGAAAAATAATAAATCGAAGCATATTTCAATTTTTATCGAATTTGAGATATGATGACTACATACACAAAGACACATCTCACTCTATTTAATAAAACATTCAATGTTGAATTCTCGATTAAATAAAAAGAAATAAATAAAAAAAAACCCAGAATTGATTTTTTATAGCGAAATTGAATGTGGATAAATTTGGAAATTTTTGTCAATGTTTCGGAAGAATAAAGAAATGAGAAAGGGAAAAACTAGGTAGTTCTGCATTACGTGAGAATTTATCTATGTTCAGAATAACAATAAAATAATCGCTGAAGGCAAGCTATATTTTATGTGAGGGACCGCGAGTATAAATTTTATTCGCCTTGAGTTTTATTTCTCGTCGTCATTAATTTCAACAGAGAAAATCTGTTCACTGATATCGAAATCAGACAAAGCTACTTTTTCTTTGACTTTAAGATGTTGAGTATGACTTGCAGGAACATAATTTAAGAAAACTGTTGAATTGTTATTTGCAAGATGCACAACGTGATAATATTTGAGATAATTAAACAACGAAGAAATGATGATTAAAAAGTATCTCAAAGAAGAGAAATTTCAATGAGTTAAATTGTCGATTCAGTGATTAAAGGAAAAGAATGTAAATGCTGAAAAGTCTTGGAAGAAAAGAAAAAAGGAAGAGAAACGTCAGCTTAATCTTTAACAATAAAATAAGGAAAATAACGAAGGGTTGCTTCTTAATTAGCTTGGGCATCAAGACTTTGATATCAAAGATTTCTTCCAAGGGTCCACCGACTGTCGTTTTTAAAATGATTATTTAATGTAAAAGCTATTAATTCAGTTCAAAGTATCCTAAGGTTATTTCCTGAACGTTCTTAAAATATGCAGCGAAATTTTTTCTTCTTCTTAATTCGTCAGGAAATTACATAAATCGTGAGCTGCTACTCTTTGCTATGCAAATGTTTAATTTTAAATTTTTCTTTTCTCTATCGTACGAATGAAAATCTTCAATTTCATTGTGATGAAAACTTTAATAATATTGCCAAATAGAATTTTCATCTTTTCGTTGCAAAATTTCATCTAAATACGAACACGACAATTTAGCTTTAATACACGGGACAATAACAGACCCAAAAGTACGAGAGTTTCCTGAATTTAAAAGATATGAATGCAAATGTTTCGCAGAATTGAAATTAAGTTCTGTTCATGTTGATGTTAGGTAATTTCGCATTGCGGATGAACAAAGATTTATTTTAAATAACTTTAAAAGTGAATTTATTTCAACAAACAAATATTCAAACATCTAAATTAAAGTTTAATCAAGATTCGATTTTGTTTTATATTTATGGATTCAAATAGAATTATCGCAGAATGAATGGAAATGCGAAACAAAGAAATTGAGGAAGAATTGTTTAATTCATTTTCATCATTATGATTTCCTTAAGATCTTTTGTGGACATAAAAAAGAATTTTCTTTTTACACATTGACGACATTGGCTTGTTTTTCACAGAAAATATATTTCCGAATTTAGTTTTCATCTCTCGTTGAGATGGAACTGAAGTTCATATGTTTTCAGATGAAATCTTTGTTTTTTATCTGACTGATAAAACTTTTTTTGTTCTTTTCTTTTCGCAATATTATTTCTCCATCATCGAAAAATAATTTTTTTTTTCCACTCAATGCGCACAACGAATTTTGATCAGTCAAACATGCTGCTGCCCTTTTTTTGTCGTTTCTCGGTGTGACCTTTCAAAGAAACAACATTTTTCATGTCTTACCAAATCGAGAACAAGCAAATAAAAAATCCATTTGACTGAAATATTAAATAGAAGCTTTTAAGTAAAGTTTGAAAGAGAAAAAAAATCTGAAAGTTGACTTGAAAGATATTAGCAACTGATGTTGATTCCAGATCAATTACCATGACGATGATTTATAAAAAAAGAACGAGAAACGCACCATACTGTAATTAATTAATTGTGGAAATATCTATATTTTACCGAAACATAATCTCTTACTTAGCTCAGCTCTTTTTAAAAATATTATTGAAAAATCTCTGCGAAGAATTTTTTTCACTTTAACTTTTCTCATTCACGAAAGCGACATGAAAATTGAGCGAAATGATGTAAAATGATTTCCCACAGAAGAATGAAGAAAAGAAATGGAAATAAAAAATGAACAAGGCATGGAATAATTTTTTATGCTTGAGGCATGCGAAATTGTAGGAAGTCGAAGGAAGTCGGTTCTTTCTATAGAAAGGAAATAAAAAAACATTGAAAATTCATATCATATCTGCTATGCTTATCTGGCTCAATGCTTTAAAAACAGCACAAGACCAAGAACAATGATTTCTTTTTCTTGTTTTCTTTCTACATTTGCGTCGTTTAAATGTCTGCTTAGATATATAGCAGGTTTTGGTTTATGAAATTTCAAGTGAATGCCAATTTAGTGAATGTTTTTTGCTATCGTCATCTCTTGCCTTTTGGCTTCTTTGTTTATTTACATTCCATGACATCGAAAGATTGATTTTTGTTATATTTTTTGTTATTTTGATTAACGATGAAAAGTGAGAGTGAAAATGTCCACCAATAAACATTTTGCCTTGAATTGACGTTTATGATTGTGTCGTATTGACATTGCTCTGATGAGAGCTTTTTTAAAGCTTTTTTTTTGTGTTCTTTCTCTTTCTCCAACTCTGTTCCACTCCCTGACATGAATATTTTATAAACAATGATGTAAAAAAGACAACACAGAACGAATATCCAGGAAGTTTTATTTGAAACTCATGTCACTTCCTCCACGCTTACCAGAATTTAATGTCTCAATTCAACCTTTTATAGCGAACAAGTAAAATTTGTTGGTAAAATGAAGGAAATGCGGGATTTTTCTAACATTTCATAAATGGTTTAATCTTAATTAATGTGGATTAAAAAAAGATTCGTGACATTTTCTTCCTTCGTTGAAGGAAAGAAAAAAAAATTACAAAAGAAAACGAAACAAAAGCGAGACGAACGCGGAGTTTCATTTATTTATTTTTTTTAGGAGGGTAAGGAAACGAAATCACATCCTGTGAAAGTTACAAAGCGCGCGTGATGGCAAAAATAAGACCTTTCTCTTTTGAAAAATGACATAAACAAGATTTACTATCTTAAATATAAAATGTTCGAAGCTAAACGAAGAAATTGAGTTCAGTGCGAAGTGAATCATACAGCATGATGGTTACGTTCAAGAACTGATGGCACAGTCTCAGTCTTAATTCAATCTCTAGACATTCACGGCATAAACAATATTCATGTTGATGATTCTTGTTCTCGAGATAAATCAATAAAATTATTTTTAATTGTCTGGCGCTATTCATTAATCATTTAAAAAAGTGGAAAACGCTCTACTTTTTCAATGATATTCTTCATCATCCGTTCCCCCTTCTTTCTCACTCAAATTTAATTTATTATTTAATCACCACCGGATTTCGGGATAAAAAGGCAAAAACCCTCAAAATTAATTTGTTAGGAAACTTTTTTTCTTTCCCTTCCCAGCCGTGCTCTGAAAACCAAATCATCAAATGAGCTTTAATTGGTTTTCGGTGGTGATGTAAGGAGAAACATTTCTTATGATTACATTCTTTGCTCTATTCACCCATCGCTCTTTTAATGAATCTTCATTCATTCAACTGAATGATGGACATAAAAGCACCATTGGACCATGATAAAAGCAATATTTGTACGATAAGCGAATCATTGTCTTCTTCGACAATAATGGTGAAAGGAGAAAAATAAAAACGTCGACAATTTTTGACGTCAAAGACTGAAGTTCCCGGCCCTGAAAGCTTTTTCTAATTAATATTCAGCAAAAGATTCTTTCAGTATTCTCTTCTCTGAAATCTAACTCAGCTGTGACACATGCTTGTGAATCCCAAGAGAAAAACGGCACGAGTAACATAAAAAGAGAAGAAAAAATAAATTTAAATCCCAACACTTTTTCCTAGCGAAGAAGCATTGGAAATGCTTTAAAAACTTCTCCAAGGAAATAATATAGATATGTTTATGTATTAGAGAAGCTGACTTACATTCTTCTGTTGTCTCAATTTGTATGAAACTAACGTAAGAAAAGAAAGCAAATTATCTAGCATAACCCAGGATATAAATATTTGTAAGTAAGGAAAAGCACTAAGTAAGAAATACGTCTATTGAGTTTTATGATATATTTATACAAGTGCGTACTACTAGGACCCGATATTGCTGTTTACAGCCGCAACAAATATTCCTGAAGATGGAAGAATGAAAATATTGCATTATCAAAAAACGTCAAAAAAGAGCTTAGAGCATAAACCATCGCCTTCGATATTTACTAAGATAGCATAGCTGAATCTTTCTCCATATATTTTTCTTTTCTCTTTATAAGTCATTGGGGGATTTCATATTGAACAATTTGAGATAATCTTTTGCAACACTTTTTACCCCATTCATTCTCCTTTGTCGATGCCTCCTTGTGTGTATAAATTTTGATATAATGTATTATGTTCGGGCTCGTTATTTTGTATATTTTTTTGCTTTCTTCCTCTGTTTTTCATGCTCGTGTATTGTAAACGTAGAACGCTTGAAAAAAGATTGGCATATTTTCTGCACGATATCTTCTTTACGCTAAACGACTTGCTCCGAGTACTATCTCTAGTCAAAGTTTCACCAATGAATGCTTTGGGAAAATATGTTTGTGTTTCTTTTGTGTCTCGAAAGACTGTAACGCCGACGAGATCTATCACTGTTCAAAGGCGCTATTTTTCAAAATGGAAGTTGGAGGAGCATTAAGAAAAAATGAAATCAATGTTATTGTTGAAAATAAATAAGAAAGAAAATATTACGTGAGAGTAAACAATGGTAAGATGGGTGAAAAAAGACAAGAAATCTCTGAACAATGAAATATTACTTACTGTTGGGATTTCGCTTCATCAAATGGCTATTCACAATTCACTTTAAGAATAAAGAAGAACAAGGGAGAGAAACAAACCTTAACAACATATTATTCTTCTACCTTTTTGATGATACTTTAATGTGATTCAATTCAATCGAAGATATCCGTACAAGAGCTAAAGAACTTCAACAAACTTCGTCGTGTCTTTTTTTTACTTTTGTTCTTGTCTAAAATTCGTATGTTGCTCATTTAGCAAAAAGCATGAAAAGTTTCATTTCTTTTCTTTTTGTTTCTCCCACGCATCAATCTAGCATTCGATGAGATATATTCATGAAATATGATACGAGCATTTGGTAGTGAAGTTGAACAAACACCCGATAGCCTGTTTATATATAAAATGACATTTATGGCAATCTTTAAGGACGAATTGACTTTTATCTTGTTTAAATATCAGACAGTTTCAAGAAAACTTTTCTTTAAAAATGAAAATGATGTGAGAAAAAAGAAAGTTTTGGAAACTGCTTAGTTTGCAAGCAACTTCCGCACAAACGATAAATCTTTCACTCTCAATATTTAGATTTAATCTTAGAGAAGCAAAGTTAGTGAATAGAAAGATCTTTACATTCTGATAGGGAAGTAAGAAAGTCTAGCAATATTTTATGTTGAAGGGAGAGAAATGCTTGGGGCGGCGACTCGTCAAATAAATAAGTTTCATTTATTTTTCGCTAATTAATGAATACGCTAATTATTCGAGAATCAAAAGAAATAAACTTGTTAATATCAAATTTCTTGTGAAAAAGTAGAACAAACGACAATAAATCAATATCAATGATTTATTCAAGCTTTTTGTCTTCGCTGGCTGAAGAAACCAAACTGAATAGGAAAAAAATTCTCTTGGATCCGTTGCCGAAGCGATCTGAATGAATTATTATAACAAAACGGCGAAAAACAAGATTGAATGATAGCCACGAGAAAAAAAGAATGCAATTAATCACACAGGGGAATTTGTCTTCTTACACGGTTGATTTGAGCGCCAGACGCTTCCTCTGTGCTGCTGATGTCGAAGCAGTACAATTATATTATTTTTAGAAAAGCAAGAACAGCAGAGACTTTTGGAAAAATGTGACATTCCTTACAAAATATTTTTTTTTTGTCTCCTTACTTATATTTTCTTTTCTTAGTTTTACTTTATGTCATAATTTGTAGCTACAAAGTTCATCCCTTGAAGAGTGGTAAAAGATTTATATCAGTTTCGTCTCTTTCTTCTTCTTGACTAAAAAATCTTCTTTTCCCACATGAAATCTAAAACTTTTAATGCTGTAAATTATACGTTCGCTTGATTTAATTAAAAAAAATAACAGCAGCATTACATAAAATGTTCTCAGAAAATGAGATTTCATTGTCATGGAATTTAATTCCTTGCGCCTCATCCGCCCTGTTCACTCGCACCACTTTTCTAACGTTCTCGAAGAAGAAAAAAGTCATTTGTGCCATTCAAAATATAAAACATGTTTTGCAAATTATGAGGAAACACCAAAGCACGCTCTTGGTAATTGGCTGGCCACCCAATAGAGTCACAAGAACCAAAAAAAAATTTCAGTCATTATCAAACATAATTGATGTTGTGCTTTTTGCGAAAAGTAATTATTTAATTTAGTAAAACATACATCACGACAGGCATCAGTGGAACAAAGAGAGCTTTCTTTTTTTCTGGTGTGGGCGTTGGTGGGAAAGAAAAAAATTAACAAAGTGGCTTTATTACTTGTTATATTATTTACTCACAGCAAGCTCAAAATTTATCAAAGCTTATAAATCTACGTGGATTAAAAAATATTGTACGATGTAATTATTGCTGATATGTATGCGTTGTGTAAATATTCACATTAATTAAAGTGTCAAAATCAATAACCGACGGGAAAGCTTTGATTTGTTTAGAAAAGTGACAAGCATTTTGGCTCATATTCATGTTTAGAAGATTGTTAAGGTTTTTATCATGAAAACAAACTAAATCTTGACAAATGTTAACATGTCAAAGTTTGACGATGATTGTTATTGCCAAGATTAATTCACTGCGATTCATTTTTGTATTTAATCATGAACATTTAACGAAATTCCTATCAATAGTTCACTTTAAAAAAGCTTCTTTAACTTCATTTAAAATATTTATTTCGATTTAAAGTTATAAGAATACGTTTAAGTGCAGCATTTAATTCATGCTTCGTTTTTTAAGTAAACTGTCTTATAACTTATTCATGGAATACAGTCTGATGCAGAATTTTAATTTTTGATGTGAAAAACTTGTAAAATTGCATCTGTAAAGAGAATTCACTGAGCTTTTAGTACGATCATAAAAAAGTCAAAATATGTAGAAATTTTTTCCCATGTTTTCCTGTTTTTCTATCAGAAGTGTTTCTGTTTTTTTTCGATGTTATTAACTTGAATTTTATGAAGAGATGCCTTTGGGCTTTTTGCTCTCTACATATGTGTATATACTTATAGGATAAAATAATATAAAGATATTTATATTTATTTATGATGTTATGCTCGAAAAGCGATTATAATTCTTAATGTATAACGAACATATGATGTAATATGTTAAACACACGAAAAGCTGCTTCAAAAAATAGGAGGGATTTGAAATCATGTTGATTATGTAAACAGTTTTCGAGTATGAAGCGTGAGAGAATAAGAAGCAATTTTATTAAATTTTCCACCACTTGAAATTTATACACATCGCATCGAAAAAATAAATAAATATCTATAATGTAAGCAATTAAATTTATGCAGCAGATATAAGCGTTGTAATCAGATATTTTATGTAAAGTTATGTATGCTTTACATGTATCGTATGATGAGTACGGTAGTGGGCGATTATATTGACTGCTTTTATTTATATTTTGATATGTTTAATAATGTTGTTGATCGTTTGGACTTTGAATATTTTTTTAAACGGAACGGTCACGCTATTCAAAATTATCACAAATTTATGTAAAAACAACATTTTTGTCCATTTGTCTATACAAGAAATATTTTTCTACGTAATAAACACGTAATTCCTTAATCTCTTTCACTAAATGCTTTAATCACGCAATACAAATTTATTATCAAAGTAATTATACTAGTCATCATCATCATTATTCAGAATAACTTATGATTTTATGCTTCGCCATGAATAACCGACGTTAGGAATGGAGAAAAGCGCTTTTTTGTGTAGTGAGTGTTATAATTAGTATTAAACGTGATACACAAAAATATCTGTCGACTAACAAAGTTATTATTAAGCAGCAGTTTGTAGTGAATCTCAGTAAATAGTTACAATAAAAAGTGAAATATGTTAATATCTAAAGATAAAATTTTAACGCAATCACAACTGAGAAAGTTGGCAGAGCATAAATACAGCGTAGAATCGTATTCACTATTTGAGCCTTACCTTCAGGTATGCAAAACAAAATACAAATTATATACAAAGAATCGTTTAATGAAAGAGTGACTTAACATTTTAATTAACCGTAGTTCAAGGTTAAAAATATTGTAAATTAACTGAAAAATTCCTTTTGATTTCAAGAATAACAAGAAATAAAAAACTTTTTTGTAGCCTTATTGGAATTGGCTCGTCTCAAAAGTGCCATTGTGGTTGGCTCCAAATCTAATAACAATAATAGGCCTTCTCGTGAATATTTTAACAGCTTTGATACTCATGTATTATGACCCCGACGCAAAAGGAACACATGAACCACCAAGGTGGACATATTTACTATGTGCTGTTGGAATATTTGTTTATCAATCACTTGACGCAATCGGTGAGACATCTTTTCAAAGTCGACAACATAATTAAATTATGACGAGGAAATTTCTTTCACTTTAGATGGAAAACAAGCGAGAAGAACGGGATCTGCGACGCCGATGGGTGAACTTTTCGATCATGGGTAAAGAAAACGAATTGACAATTTATTCTTTGCTCATGGCATAAAATCGTTTAACGTAATCTCGTTTATCTATGCTTTCACGTAGATGCGACAGCATATCAACTGTATTCGTCGCTATTTCAACTTGCGTTTCAGTACAATTTGGAAACCACCCGAAGCTTATGTTCATAGAAGTTTTTTGCGTGTTCGCATTATTTTATTGTGCACATTGGCAAGCTTATGTGAGTGGTACACTTCACTTTGGGAAGATTGATGTGACGGAAGCTCAGTATGCGGTAATAACTATTCACGTTGTGACATTCTTTGTGGGCCCTCAAGTGTGGTCGAAAAAGATATTTGGGAAGTTTGAGCCATGGGTGTTTATTATTGGAATGACGATTATCACCGGATTCCTAGTCGTCAATGACTTCCTCTCAACGATTCAACGAGGTGGAAGCGGCAAAAATGGTTCGACCGTTGCTGGCACAAGCATATTATCACCAATTTTGCCTTTCTTATTCATCATCATTCCATCCTATGTAATCGCCATCAAATCAAAATCGGGAATTTACGATTCACATCCGACACTATACATGATAACATTCGGTATTCTATTTGCGAAAATCACCAACAAGCTTGTCATTGCGCATTTGTCAAAGAGTCAAATGGATATGAAAGATTCGGGGATGTTCGGCCCGACAATCCTTTTCCTAAATCAGTATTTCAACGATTTCATTCCGGAGTATTATGCGCTTTGGCTTGCCCTAGCTTGGGTGACATTTGATTTGCTATATTACTGTTCACATGTATGCTTCGAGATGTGCGACTTTATGAATATTAAATTGTTCACAATTCCCTATCCACCACCACCATCATCGAAGTCGTCTACAAAAAGCAACGTCAACAGTGCGACAAAATGAAGCGAATCTCGGAATTGAATCAAACACGGAAATGATTCTCATTTCACTTAAAAATTAATTAAATCATTCAACTCGATTCTTGCCTATTTCTCAAAAAATGACGATTATTTTTATGACGTAACCAAATAATAGAAAAAGAAATTATCGGCTATTGAAAATCTATAATAATTTTTATTTATAACTTTTTTTTTGGCTTTTGCACATATCTGTGCAATATCTGTCTGTAACGTGTCAAATTTTAATGATAAAATTTTATTTATATCCTCGAAATAGTAAAATTAAAATTTATTGATATTTTACTGTCAACATTTTAACTTTTAACCGTATTGCAAAAAAAAAAGCAAACAAACAATTGCTATGAGATAAAATTGAAAATCAACCGCAGTACAAGTTACCTACCAGTGTATCGAAATTAAAATAAGTGATGTGAGAAAATGTACATTTTGTGCAGCTTGCCTTAAACATTTTAAGTTGAACACAATGAAGATTTAATGCTATTTAAATGTTATTGATGAAAAAACTGTTTCAAGTTGAATAATCTCGAAGGAAATTCAGCTTCAACTTAATAAATTATTGGCATGAATAATTTTCGAATATTTTAATCGACCAATGTTCACTTCTATGTATAATTAAAAAAAGGAATTTTATGCCTTTAATATGAAATTAAAAGAAAATATTTATTTTTGCTTTAGGGAAGAAAAGTTATCTTCAACTGACTCATTTAGGGAACTTTTGGCAACGAAACTTTGTGCTTTTTATTTTATAAAAAGAGAAAACTTTATTCAGAATCTGTTTTACTTTTTGATTCGTAATATTCAAATATTGATTGAAATTTCAATGAATTCCAATTGGCAACATGAAACTTAATACTTTAGTCGTGCATGCATACATAAATTTATATAAATATTAAATTATTAATTAATTAAAATGTGAAAAAATGGAATCTCAATTGATTCATGCTTAAACATATTATTTCGGCCAAAAATTATTAAAAAATAAACTTTACGGTATGAATTGGTACTGTAAACTGAATTTTATTTCATTTGTAGATAATTAACTTGATTTCCATGATGTGAACCTCAATATTATGTGTTAAAGAGTAGAAAAACAAAATGCTTCAATAAATAACAAGAACAAAAATGGAAAACAACATTTTTCATTGAGTTTAAAGTCCTTTCCTTAATGCAACATAATTGTTAATAAACACAATTAACTGAAACATTTTTTTGTTCATTTCTCCAGAAATCACGAAAGGAATTTCAAAGCTCAAAGCATGAAAATGTCCAAATATTCAACTGGATAAAATAAAGTTAAGGGAAAACATTTTTCCTGTTCTGCTTTCTCTGCTTTTCAATTACAATTTGTGAAAGCACAAAGTGTTGTGATCTTGAAAATAAATTTCATTGTCGTCATCGCAACGCGAACTCAAGCGGAGAAGAAACACTTATCGTTATTAAAATAAATGTTAAAGAGAAGAACAAGCGACAAAGTAAAAGGGTCGACAATGTTAGAATGTTCAGCAATTGCCAACAATCGTCTCGAATATTATTTCGTTCGTAACTGCTTGCAGCCAGTAATCCTGACTCATTATATCTTCGACTTGAAGTGCCTTTCTCTCGTTTCCTTTCTCTTTAATTTGCCTTTTGTATATTTATAATAACTTTAGTCCCTTCCACAAAATTATCTTTGCACATAGCTTGAGACGTTCTTTTTTTCGGGTTGTAGCTTATGAAGTAAAAAGCTTCGAAGATATTTCAAGATCTTTAGGTTTTAACCAAATTTTACTTAAACAACAGAAGTCTAATCTCAAGTTTCATTAAGTATTCAAGGCTTGCGCTTTTGTACATTCAGAAGTTTCATTTAATTAGTGACATGACCGTAGATGAAAAGAATTCCTTTTACTTCTGAATTTTCACAGTTGAATGTTGTAACAAATGAAAGGAAAAGAAATGAAAAAATCCCATAAAAGTGAAGGCAGCGAGAAAAAAACCGCCTCTTGGCGTAAAATTAATTATACTATTTACCCTGATATTTACAAATCTTGAGACGTTAGAGAAAAGTAAATCCTCGTCTGAAGTTGAAATCGATTTTCACCAAAAGGAAGAAATGAAATTGTTATCTTTCAATCTAACGACTTTCCTTATTTTCTTCTATTTTTTCCTTCTATTGTCGTAAGACGTAACATTATTTCTTAGTAACAATAATAATAAGAAAGAATAAGATTCAATTCATTCCTGGAGGGCGGTGAATCAACCTGACGTCAAGTCATATATTAATGTGAAAAATTGATTAATAAACTGTTTCAAAGTAGAGTTTGTGTTGGCAATTTAAACAAAAATAATTTGTCACTGGTTTCCATTTTCAATTTAAGATGATTAGACTCGCGTGACATCATTTATTCTCCATAAGACCGATGAGAATAAATTAAATTAAAATAACGTTATTAAATCCGCGTCTCCATCTTTCTCATCCATCTCAATCTTCATTTCTTATTATTTTCTTCGGAGTCGAGTTGAATATCATTTCACAATTTTCGAGCGGAAGTTTGAACTTTGTTGCATGGTCTCGTTTTGCGATTTGAAAGAAGATTCACAATCATTTCCTCATGGTTCGTTCCTTTCTTTAGTGACGTGAATCACCGACACAATAATGCAATGAAAAGCCCTCGGAAAATTTTCTCCATTGTTCAATTATTTAAATGATGATCTTTTGAAACGACCGTCGCGGAAAATTCTCTCTTCGCTTCACCAATGCTCGGACGGTGGGACGGGTGGTAAAGTAAATATAAATTTTTAAATATAACGAGTAAAGTTCTGGCAGTAAGAAGAAAATTTCATTACAGCATCCTTAGCTGTTTAAAAAGCTTCAACAACTTTACTGAAAGTTTTAAAACTGTGTCGAGATGAGAACAGAATTCTTTTATGAAAATTTTCCGACCACAGCCGTTATTTATGTCGATATTTTCTGTTTTTAATCGATTCATGAGAAAGCAGAATGAAGGAGGGTGAATAAATAAATATCGAAAACGTAGAGAAGCTTGAGACATTATTAAATTACCATTTTCGCACTGGTGACGGTGTCATGGCGTGAAAATGAAAAGTTTCTGCTTTTTTTTGTTAATTTTTTATACACAGAGTGTGTCTGGTATTAAAATTGGTTTTTTGGGGAAACAGAGAATTCTTGTTGGGATTATGTTTCTGTTTTTGGTCAGTGTTAGGTCATGTTGTACCAAAACCGCAGATTATATTATTCCCACCTCATCCATAACTCGAACAAGCACATTAATGATTACCTTTCTCTCTTTTTTCATTTCAAACACGATGTGAAGTGATGCTGCTTGATGAGCTCATTCACCGAGTGTTGCATGACGCTCTTATGTCTGCGAAGATATCAAAAAAGAAAACTTTTCATTTATTGCTTTTTCCATTATGGAATTTTCTATTTTTATGTAGAATATATCGAAGTGAGAGTTTTGCAGACGTTCAAAGTTTATTGTTGTGTATGACAATTCCAAGGTTTTGGCAAAGATAAATGGCAATAGCGAATGACTCTTCTTATATCTTTGAAGAAGCATTTGGGATTTGTAACAGACTCTGATTCAGTTTTTCTTCTCTTTTTCTGTTTGAGATCAATAAAAGTTACCACAGCGTTTTTATTCCCCATTTGTATATGTGACTGAGTCTTTACTTTTTATTATTATTCCTTTTGAAACTCCTTCAAATTCGATTTGCTGTTCTTTCCTTGGGGGGTTAAGCCAGTATACGCGATAGTTTATATCAACGACGACTTTTCCGCAATGATTCTTCGACAAAGGTGAAACTTTTCACTGTGTTTGACATTTGAAACGACGATATTTTCTTTTCCTTCTATTGACGTTCTTACTTAGTTATCCCGATGTTTTCTTTTATTTTTATTTTCAACTCTCAACTTTCAACTCGTATATATTCTACACACATAAACACAGCAAAGCAAATATTTCATGACAGCTGAAGAGTGAAATTGTGTACTTTACTCAGCATCTTGTCTTGGGTTTTCTTTTAACTTCTACAGCTCAATTTGTTTTACGGCAATCGTCTTGTTGATGTGAAGACATGCATGCGAATATGGTTCGCTTATCACTGCTCATTTATTCGTTGTTACTAAACTTGTTAAAGCATTTTATAGTATCAACTTAAAATTCAACAGAGCACTAAGCGTCACGCAAGCTGTTAAAAGTTTGAAGGTGTTCAGAATTTAATTAAGGATCATGGTTGTGAAAAAGTTTTCTCCCATTTTTTTCTCTCCACATACATCAAACGACATTGTTACGAGTAGTGAAGTCAAGTAACATAAATTTATGTGGTTAAATATCGTTTATTCAGGTGTTGGATATATGCATGTTCGTTAAAAAAGAAATGTTTTGTCTGTTCTCCGTTGCGGTTCTTGTAAAAAAGTTTTGTGCGGTATGAGATAAATATTTAAAAGAACATCCGAGAGTTTTGGGACTTTGTCAGTTTCTGAATGTTCACAAAGTATGGCCAAAGTTTCGCATGAAGATTTCCAGATCCAACTCTGTTTGTGACAATGGTGGAAGTTACATTAACTCGACAATATTCTGTTTATAACGACGACAGGAAGTAAATGAGACAGCTGAAGAAAATTTGAAATCTTTTCATCAATCGAGAGAAGAGGAAGGAAAAAATCAATTTTAAATTTGTTACCTGTGTCTGAAATAGCTTTTCTGGTTTATTAAATAATTTTATTGATTTTCTTCTTCCACTCTCGTGAATAAGAAATATAAAATAAAAATGAGACTTTAACTGAAGTCTGTCAAATTATTTTTCCCTAAATAGAAAATTAACATCGGAATGTTAAAGAGCTTTGAGATTTACTTGAGATGTAATTATAATGAATTACAAATTGACGTTTATGCTTTCATCATTAGAGTGAAATCTTTAGATGGTAGGAAATATTTCTCAACCCGTCAGCAATTTTCCAACAACATTAAATCAAAACTGAAAACTTTCAACAATATATCATTTCTTCCATCACTTGTTTTCGTTCCAGAAATGTCTTAGTCGAAATGAAGCGAGGGGAAGATGAAAACTTTTCCTCTGTAAAATTGCGTATAATAATAATTATTATGACTCAACTTCCACTGAACATTTTTTTATGTAATAAAAATACTTTGAGCACTTCGAAACTTAGATTCAGTCGCCTGAAACTGTTCGTTGAGCGTGAAAAACTTTTATAATTATTCAAGCATTACGAAACTTTCTCGCAGTGACTCATCATGTAGTGAAATGAAAAGAAATCCTTTCAGCTTAAAACCTGTTATGAATATTCCGGAAAAATTAGTTTCTTTTGTAAAAGAATAATAGGAACGATTTTTCCGAGTGAATAGCTTCACTTAAATATGAAACTAAATATTGTCAAGGTGAGAACGTAGCTAAGTATTTAACTTATTTCTCATGGAAAGAATGAAAAGAAAAAGTTAAGTAAAATTTATTGCAAGCAATCATTCAAATTACACTTGTGCATGCTTGAAGCTTGACGTTGAGACGACAGCCAAGTGATCGTAATTCCGAAAGTTTTGCTTTATTTTTTATTCTTTGAAAACCTGTTGTGCTTTATTTATTCTAAAAAAAGAAAAAATTTATTGATCACAATACAATTTTCAAAGCTTTATTTTCAACGAGAAAATTCAGATGGAATCAATCGATTTTTCTTTCGAGTATTCTCACTTGAGGCATTATTTCATGGCTGGTGACAGCTTGTTGTATATAAATTTCACTTCACTTTGTTATTGCTGACGTTCAACTACAATTGATTCTCATTGTTAATTTCATCTTATTCTTCGTTCTAACTACCATTGTCCTTTTCACTGCAGGATTCTATTTTTGCAGACTTCACAACAATTTTTAACAAGAAAATGTTTTTCCTTGTACTTGAATGATGTTTGTCAACAATATCACATTTCCACTCATCCTTTTACATCTAGAAAATACATTTGTGGACAGTTATGTTATATCCTTTTAAATCTTTACACAAACAACCGGAGGTCAATTGATGACAAATTTTTTATCTTATTTCGAATGTAAGCAAAAATATCCTTCGGGGAATTTTCTTGCTTGCATTTTTCAGTTGTCACAGACAACGAGATTAAATGAAAAATTTCTATAATGCAATTACAGATTTTCGGAGAAGTCTTTCTTCTTCCTTTTCTCTAACTTATTTCCAACCATCTTGATTAAGTTTCAAACACTCTGAAAAAGGTTTTTGTATTTGGTGTGTTGTTTAAAGCTAGGCAGAGACAGAAATATGAGATTTTATGTTTTATGTTTCCACAGAAAAAAGAAAACGAGACAGAATGATAAAAAATCCAATTAATATGGTTTCAGGCAATGAAAATTTATCTATTTTCTCTCATCTCTCTTTTTTCATTTAGTTATACATTCATTTGGCTTCCTTTAATTTACCACACACAAAAAAGAGCTCAAGAACACAATTTTCATACATTTTTCAAATCTTTTTTCTTGTTTGAATAAAAGATTAGGTGCAATAAAATAAAACCCTCGAATGCACACTCGCAAAAGATGAGAAAGAATAAAAGAAATGTTTGGGAAGAAAGGAAAATCCATATCCAATTACGATCATTAGACATGAGCGAATAAAACATATATGTATCGGAAGAAAATAACATAGGACTTGACTGTATGTATGAGAATTAGAGCAACAGAATGAAAATCCAAATTGAATGTTTCCGAAACTCGTCTTGGTATTCTTTCATCTGCAGATTTGTCTGAAATCGATCGAAGGAGAAAAACGAAGGAAGATTGTGAAGTTTTGGGTGATAATGTGTTTGATGAGGCTTCGTTAAAAATGCTTTAAAGCTTTTCAATATCATCTCGAAATAAAGCGAAAATTGCTTTTGCTTCCTTCTAAACTTGCGATTTAATGTAATGAAAAAGAAGATTAAATTTCTCTTTTTTTTCTCTTAAAATCCATTAAAAAGATTTCGAGAAATTTCAGGTTCATTCTACCTTCTTTTTTTTACTGGTAACGTCAACGTTGAAGCTTATTTTAAATTGGAGATTGTGTTTAAGACACTTTTATAAGTTCTTACTACAACTGATGCATCTCATTTTAAAAATAAACGTTTTTGGCTTTATAAAAGCGTGAAGAAAATTGTTTCATGCCTGAAAACCGCTTAAATTCAATTATAATTTTCCCACCTTCCCGTTTCAACTCAAAAGCACACAAACACACATAGAACATTTTATAATTTGCACTCTTGCATAAACATTTATGCATGAAATATGAGAAAAAATGTTTTCTCATGTACGATAATGTAAAGCTTTTAATTTAACAAAATTTTATTTCATTAATTCCAGGTTTTGACCAACTTTACAAATTGTCGCAGTGCAGATTTCGTTTTGTAACGAGGATTCATTCATTCTGTGAAGGAAAAAAGATGAACGAAAAGATAAAAATCATTTTTGGATAGATGAGAGATAATTTTTTGGGACAACAATTTGAAGACTATAACTCTGAGTAGATTTGTCTATGACTACATAAAATACATATTAATAAACATCCTCATTCAGAGTAAGTGGCAAGAATAAATATAAATATAAAGAAAGAGGATCTAGCAAGAGAGCAAAGATTTAAATTGGGAGTGAATAATATCAATATTATTATTCTCCTAAGCCTTGCACAAACAAACACTCAATATTAAATTTTGTGAGTGGTTTCAACTAAGAGACGGAGAGAGAAAGAGTGTGCTGTGCTGCCTTTTTTTCCCCTCCTTACAAACTCTTAACATCGTACATCGTTGTCATCGCCCCACTTCGATAAACAATAATAGAAACTAGGCGAAAAATATCTCCGTATGTCGAGGAATAAATTCTCGTCACCATCCGCTTTTATCTCGAGCAGTTCAGTGAGTGGAGATTTTTATGTAAATGCGGCATTAAATCTGATATAAACAAGCTTGAAGCTGATATGATGAATAGAGATTGAGTGATTATTACATCAGCATAGCTACTATCTACACATCCTTTTTGTCATATTTCACACAAACGAAAGTGTATTGAAGTGGAAGAACGAAATTCATAATGAAATAACTTTAAAGTAATGTAATTATGTATGTTTAAAGTTAGTCATTAGAATACTGTGACAACTGAAATTAATCACCCGATTACTATCGCCATTAACTTAGGAAAATTAAAAACGTCGAATGTAATTAAATCAATTATCTATGGAGTGTCATTTATGAATAATGAATGAGAAGAGATAAAAGTAGAAATGGTCATTTCAATTGATATTTAAATTAAAATTTGTGCACTTTTGTAATCTCATTCGAATTTTCTCATTAAATAAAATCGAACAGAATAATAAACAAAAAGGTATATTTACCGTAAACATCGAAAGCAAATCATCAAAAAATTATCATCAGAACAAATTTTAACAGCAGCAGCTCATCGTCATTTTTGGAAATCAATTTAAAGTTGAATCAAAATCAATAGTCGATGGTTGAGTGTTTTCGATTTACCTTTTCCTGGAGGACACAAAAGTTGGAAAATATTCATGCGTGGGTGAAGGAATTTCAGAATAACGGCAAATATTTAAAACAAAGGAGCTTAGCAGCATAAGATCATCTCATAAATTGCATATTGTTAGATATTTCGACACAGCAGAAAACAAATCCTAAAAACATGGTGAGATAATATTTTAAGCTTTTTTGAATGAACAAAATTTTCTGTTTTTGTTTGCTTGAGTTATTTATAAAGTATTTCAACTTCTCCATCATAATAATGAAAGTTAAACAATTTTCATCGTTATGCAAGAACTGACAAATCTGATCTCCAAGTTTCAAATGATTCATTGAAGTTGAAGATGTGCTTCATTATTTTTCGAACTTTCATTTCGCTTCCATTAATTAAAAGTTTACTCATCTCTATTAATATGCACATATGTTAATATGAGAAAAGAATTTACCATAAAAAAGTTTGTAGACGATGTATTTTCTGTGTAAAATTAACATAAATATTTATGCTCACTGAGTAGATATCTGCATAAATTGAAAGTGTTTATATTCACAACACTTTACAGATTGAAATCCTCTGTTCATTAAGTATCATTTTACAGCAAAAAAAAATCAAAAAAAGTTAGAGCAATTTACTTGTCATGAAGTGAGATGAAAAGTTGACTTTTGTTTTGTCGACCAATTCGGAACCTTCATGTTTCCTTGAAACATGTGAAAATTTCATAACAACTTTTGATTATTTTTCTTTTTTAATCTATACCGATGTTAACAGTAATCGTATGACAAAGAAAAACATGGATGAAAGCTACCGCATACACAAACACATACAATTGGTGACATTTTCTAGAGAATTTGTGAATGGCGAAGCAGAAGAATGTCATGTTCAACATCTTATTTCTCTCCTTCCATCTCCACTTTTTTTTGCCATCATTTCATTTCTTCACGATAGTCGAAATGAATCGAGAAGGAATTGTACGAATGAGTTCGACGTGATCTTTGCTTTTTATGTTACTTCAATAGAATAATGATGAAGTAAAATGGATCGTGAAACATCAAATTTGCTTAATAGAAGCAAATGACGACAATTTCCCTAAAGATCCTTGAAACTTAATAAATGGAGAGAGACGAAAATTTTACAAGAATCATCATCTTACTACATTAACAAACATCTTTGCAATTCTTTCAAAATTGTTCAACAACATGTCGTTGATGGCAGCAGGTAGCGTGTGTCTGTTTATGCAACAGCTTTTTTCTCCAAAAGAAAACATTTATAACATCAGATATTAAATATTCAAAGGCTCCTAAAAAGCGCTCATCATTCATTTGAAATTTGAACATGGCATTATCTATGAAATGAAACCTTCTACAACGACCCACCATTAAGATATAATGAACTCATGAATAGTGAATTAGAAAGCAATATTAAGCGATCAATTTTCCGACCAAATAAAATAAGAAAAACAAGCAAAGCTTTTCCTTCCTCTCTAACACACCTCTAACTTGATTTGATTAATGATCATATCATTTTCTTTTGATAAAATTATTTACTCGCCCTTTTCCTAACTCCTAGATTTTATTTTATTTTTTTTCCATCTTTCTCCCATCTTTCTTTCTTTCTCTTCTTGATGGTGGAAGGGAGAAAAGTTTTTGTATTTGACACATTCTCGTTTGTGATACGCTTCAAGGAAATTTACCTGAAATTGGTGTTTTCTTTTTTTCTTTCTTGGGAAAGAAAGTCGTCTTCGTTTGATATCATGGGTGAAACTTTTCCTACGTCTTATTAATGGCTCAAGATAATGTACCTTCACCGTCAGCGTGCTTTCAAATTAGAAAGTTGCCTTTTAGGCTGAAAACAGAATAAACATCAAGAATACTTGTATTTACATTTCAACCTTTCATTTCTAACGGAACGAAACGAAACAAAACTAAATTTATGTTTTTGGAGTTGAAGGTTTTTTGGTTTCTGATTACTTTGACTTTATACGTGTGAAATGGAGAATTCTGAATTCAAAGTCTTAATTCTTAGTCTAAATTCATCTACATTAGAAAGCTATAAATATTTCAGGTTCGCTTTTATTTCGGGTGAAATTATCTGGAATCTGAAGCACAAGGAAAATTAATTCACAAGAAGCAAATGTTCGTGAAGAGAAACCATTTGAAGATTTATTAATATTAAAAGCATAATTCTCCGCCATTATACGCCAGCTTGTTTTTCTTTTAAAAGCTATTTTAATAGCGAAAACTTTTTTTTTGTGTGTGAACATCCATTTTCTTGCAAGCTTTTTTTCTATTCTACAATTCTACTTTTAAATTTCATCTGCCGCTAAGGGAAAAAGCAAGTAAAGAAAAAAGAAAACTGTCAGATTTATAACTGTGCTTTACATAAGAACTAAAAAGTGAGAGAAGAAATGACTTGACTTTAAAAAAAATGCGGTAAAAGCAAGAGAAAACCTTTACTTGCTACCTTTTTCTACACAATTCCACTGCTCGAATATAGAGTGAAAAGAACAGAAGGTCAAAATTTTCATAAAAACGAGCATGAAGTATGGGAAACTCTGAGGTTCTTGCGGCAATCAACCATAATAAATTAGGTATAAAGAACGCAGACAAAAAGGAAAAAAAGAAAACATGTGGTGAACTGTATTAAGCTTACCGATAATCAAACTAATGGAAAAGTATGATAAATGAATGAAATCATCTTTAATTTTAAACCGACAGCTAATAAACGACGAGGTAAGAAAAGTTTATGAACATAACAATCATTAAGGGCAGCACGAGTCAGAAATGTCAGAAGATACGGGAAAATAAAAAGTTTTTAATTACATTACATACTTGCTTGTTATGAAATGTTAATGATTTTTCTTTTATCTAATGCTTTTCCTGGTGATGATGAGGGTAATCTGATTATAGTGTTAGTATTATTAGAGAAATTTCCTACACGATGAATGAGAATAAAAACATTTTCTTTCTGGTGTGAAATTTTGATTTCAAGTTGAAAGAAAGTTTTGAGAATAAGATTTAGTTTCGCTAACAATTGAACTTGAAGTTGAAGAGTGAAACGAAAAACACGCTATTAAGCCATAATGAAGGGAAGTTTTGAAATGTTATGTCTTGTGAAAAGTTTTATTCAACAGATAACAGCTTCGATTTCATGGAGTTATTTTGTCGGTTATTTCGAGAAACTTTCTCAATGTGCCATTTTGATAAATTAGTCCACTGCCACATACATAGTTTCTTAACTGTTTATATCTCAGCGGTTGGAACTCCTCGAACATATAAAAAGAAAACTCGTTAAATTGAAGTATCTTACATTTATTGGCATGGAAGTATCTACATGTAATAAGTTCACCATTTTATGTTCTCTTAAAGCAACTTCACAACATGAAAATTATTGAGAAAAAATAAAACCAAACATGAAGAAATGATTTTTACAACGATGAGATAAACAAATAATTAATGTAATGAAAGGAGAAATAAAGCAAATAATTCATTCAATGAATCATAACGAAAACGACGTAATTCAACGATCTAAAAACCGCAAAAACCTCCGACACAATCCCATTAAAATGCATGCAACCGCGTAAAATTAATAGAGTAATCATAATAATTTATTATCAACTTATAATTGTGTGTGCATGCGCCATTAAGTTTGTACTACACCTCAGTTTAAGTATCTGTAAGGATGAGGAGTTGAGTGAGAGTTTTCTTTATTCTCTTGTAATTGTGCTTCATATTTGTTTTTCAGATCATCCGATGTGATAGAGTCGCTTGCGGCATTCTGTTCTTAACTCTCGTCACACTGATAAGTTCATGTAAAATTTCGGAATTTCCTTGCAAAAGTAATGGCCTCTGCCTTCCGCTTGACAAATATTGCGATGGCATTGATCATTGTGAGGATTTAAGTGACGAACCAAAATTTTGTACAGGTAAATATTTTGGATTTCGGAATGTACGGAGAAATTTTAATAAAATAAACCCAACAGTTTGTAATCGCACTTACTATGGAGATGTTGGACGAACTTATTCAATCCAAGTGCCAACACCACAATGGAATAGGATTCCATTCCTTTGTCATTTAACATTCACTGCTTCTGGTCACGAACAAGGAGACATCGTTCAGGTAATGAAATAAAATTATAAAAGATTTTTCATCCCATGCATCATTGCAATGCATTGCTGATAATTAGAATAAATAGAAAAATAATTGAAGTAAACAGCTAAAAGATATTTATGATTACACTTAATCAAGAAATGCAGAGAAGCATAAATTTGCTTATAGCAATTTCCCCTGCTGTGTAAAAAATCCCCGTCATCAGCAGTTCACAATCAGGCGCATACCATTTTCTTGTTTCCAACGGGAAAAGAACTTTGTAAATAATTTCAATCACACATGCATAAGAAATCTGTTTCCGATGCTCAAAGCAAAGCTTTCAAAGCAAAAAGAAAAGAGAAGAAGGGGAATAACTAGCGAATTCATGAATATTTCATAGCTTTGTACCTACATCGCTTTTCCTTTGAGATTTTACGAACCGTTATAAAAATTCTGAATATTTCTTCGATTGCCATTAGTTGCAAATAAAGCGATATTTAATATCTAACAGACGGTGCAACTTCTTCAACTTCCTCTCTGATTTGATTTCAATTTTTTCTTTGCTCTTTCTCGTATTTAAAATAGATTGATTTTCCATCATATCTTTAACTCTAACTTTTACAAATTTCCGTGATTTCCCATCACTGCAGATTGTGCTGTGAGTAATGTTTGATACCTGGAAAATCGTTGCAGTTATATGAAATCAAATTGGCAAATTTGTAATATATGAAGAAACCTTTGAAAGCTTTTCATTTATTTTGCATCCACATTTATGTCTTTGTCCTTATTTAATACATCTCAGTGAGATTTCCATCGTTCATGAAATTGAATCATATTGCGATTTATTTCGAGATGAAAGTATCAAATGAATCAGAATTGCAACAAAGAGCATAACATTATAAATTTACTTGCAAGGTTTTCCTTACTTTTCTGATTTATATACAGTGGAACTTCGATAAACAGCTACTTCAATAAACAGATATTTTTTTGTCCCCTTGAATCGAATTTGTATGAAAACTTGCCTCGATTAACTGATACCTCGATTAACTAATGCACCTTCAGCCATCTGTTTATCGAAGTTCCACTGTACAAGGCAATTATTGCTAGAAACTTTACAAAACATTTAATTTTTTTAACATTTTTAATTGGAATAATGGTGGAAAAGATTCATCAATATTCTTTAATAAACTTAAACAATATCAATGAATGAAGTTCAAAGTTAAGTTTCGAAACAACATCGGGAAACTGCTTCCAGATTTTTCCTCGAATCGCCATGTTTTAATGAGAAGCTTTTCCCTCAACGGTCTGTGCTCTTTTCAAGTCAGCTTAGCTGAGAAAGGAAGTTTTAATTAAGGTTGATGTGCTTTGTGTGAAAAACGCAAAGGAAGTTCATTCGATTTACTTATTTTCTTTGTGATATTTCTCTAATTTAATTTCATTTTATAAACATTAATTACCAAATGGAAATAAAAAAGCATTTCTGTTTAAATAAATTACATTTATGTCGTTACCTAGTTTCATATTTATTAGGAAATTTCTTATTTTTCACAGCAAAAAAATGTTTTGATTACCTTTTCCTTACATTTTCTAATTTTATTTATAAACTGGGGTGGATATATTTGTACATATGTTGATATGAAGGTTGTGTTTGCTTTAATGTCTAAGAATATGATGGAAGACTTCACAAATGTTTAAATTCTATTAAAAATATTAAGGTCATGAAAATATGAAACAACCTAAATATTTAAAATGATGAAAGCTGTTGACTTCATTTGGCTCGTTTGTGTTCCATCATTCTTGACATTGTTGTAAAATTTATTATCATTTCTAAATGGAAAATTTTGTTTTCTAAACTGACATCATCTTGCAGATGTAAATGTGTGTTTACATCTAAGTACACAAAACTGTTTACATTTAAATAAACTTCTCCCAGCATGTTATGGGGAAAACTTTCAATTACAAGTACAACTTTGAATTGCATGCTTCTATGCATGTGTCTGGTACTGAAAAAGTTTCTTTTATAAAAATATTTCTAAATAGAGAAGAGCAGCTGTGGTTAGAAGTAAATGTACCAGGGAAAAGGAATAATAAATCTCATTTCTCGAATGCCTAGAAACACAAGAAGTCTCTTAACTTTTATTTTAGATTTTATCCTTTATATTGTTCATTTCATTAATTCACTTTCAATTTATTGCGTTGAAAATACTTATGAGAAGGGAAAATAACAACAACAACAGCACTATTGGTTTTTCTTTCCCTCTTTCAAACATCACGTAGCAAGAAAATGAAGCTTGGGAAATTTACTAGACTTCTTCTTATGTGATAACTACATCGAAGCAGAAACGAATGAAAAAGTTTTTCTAAGACACTCAATTTAAATCTTAAACGAAAACACGATGTAAAAAGTTTTCTCCGAAAAGTTTGATGAATTTCGAAGCTTTTGGAATTAATTTCATGGTTCTTTGCTTGCTTTTCTCTCGTCGTATCGCATCGTGATGCAACATCAAAAATGTTTATGCACTTTATGAATGTGTTCGAAATTCTGAATAATTAACCATGAAATGCTTTCATTCAACAAACATCATTAAACTTTTAACAATTACTTTATTTTTCATTTCTCATTTCGAATGAAATGGGGTTCATTGTTGAATGAAATGAAACTAGCAAATGCCATTGTTGAGTGTTGAGTGGAAAAACTCCAACGAGTTGAAAAGAATATCTAAGTTCAAAAAATTTAAAGTCATTCTTTCGCCCTTTTTTCTTGCCTCAAACAAACAATGGTGTCACATATTTCTCTCATTTCATTTTTAAAAGCTAATAAATGTTGCTTCTAATATTTATTCACTCTTCAGATCATATTTGATGGCTTCACTGTTGGTAGATTTGACGAGGGTTCATCTGATAGTGACTTTGAAACAACAGATGCGAGTCTGATGTTGTCAACCTCTGGTGCTGAACTTCCAGGGTGTCCCGATGGATTTATGCAGGTATAGAGAAAAGAAATGAAGACAAACAGTCTCTTGAACTTTACCACCTAAAACCGAACCAGAAAAAAAAGAATGCTTGGATATGTATAGCAAATATCAAACTAATGGCAAAATCATTATATTTTTTCCTTTTTCTTGAACAGCTAAGTGAGTTGGGTCGTCCTTTCACTGGAGGTTCATGGTGTGGGACTGCTAGCGGGGTTCAGCAATATTTTAGTGAAACTTCAACAGTTACAGCATCTGTTAAGGTAAATTAGCCGAGCAAAAGCTCGTTATTGTAAATTCATATCATAGTGGAAAAGTAGAAGTTTTTCTCCGACCGCACACTTAAGAGTAAGCATTAATTTGATTCCATTCTCATCTTTTATCTCTCCATATTGCTTGTTTTTAAAACAAATGCTTTGCCAGGTGTTTCACGCACCATCAATTCAACAAGAAATACCTTTCGAGTTTCGTATTCGATATAAATTTCTGAGTCAAAGCGAAGCAGTTGTACGTTATGGGACGTCATCGGATCTTTTTGATCTCGGACGAGTTTCGCCAGGAACATATTGTACTCGGCAATTTGAAGAGTGTTCTCGTAACAAATGTCGCTTACAAAGTCCTAACTATCCAGGCATGTATCCACGTAATGTAACATGTTACTGGACAATCCGACAAAAGACTGTGCCTACATGTAAACATGCTATGATAGCTGTGAGTCAAGAGAATTCTCATAAATCACTCGTCAAACGTTCGATAGCGAGTCTAAACAAAACAGCACGAACTGTGCGAGCATGGTCAGGTGAGTTTTCAAAAAAAAAGTAATGAAAAACATAAAGAAAAAAACAAAACCATAAAAAGGAAAGTTTGTTGACTCTTCTTGAAGTTCAACCCAAAATACTTAAGTTGTAAATGGTAAAAGACAAGAAAAAACGAAAAAAAAGGAGAAAAGTTGATATCACATGGATACTTTATGTGTTCATCATCTCATCATTTATGTTTACTTCTCATTTAGACTGTACAGGCGAACGTGATCACTTAATATTTTACGATGGAAGCTCTACAAATGATCCAGTGTTGGCGAAGTTTTGTGGTGGTGATTGGCTGCCAAAAGTAGTATCAAGGTAATTATTATTGTGGATTTTGTTGTTAATGTGCCATTTAATTAATTACCAAAATGTCACACATTTAATGCAATGTTAAATAAAGTTTACGTCTGACTGTGGTATCTGAACTGATTTATGTTTCTCATTCATTTCTTTCTTACATCTTAACAGAGGTAGTGAAATGTTAATTGCCTTTCATTCATCACCATATTCCGCACCACTGCAGACAGGCACGCCAAACCGGGGCTTTGAACTTAATGTCGATGTTCTTTTTACGGATTCTGACTCGTATGACTTTGTACAGACGACGAAATGTGAATTTCACATAAATGCATCAAGTCCAGGTGAGAGAATTTTCCTTTTTTCTTTATTTACGAAATCACTTTGAAAACATTGAATAAACACGAGAGAAGTTTTGTTTACTTAATCCTTCATATTCGCACTTTTATAGCTGCATTTGGAAGTGTGAAGGCTTATGAGCTTTTAGACACTATCCTAATGGCAATAAATGCTGTAAATATGTAGATTCAAATCAGATTCTTTTCTCTTTTGTCTTCACACTCACCCTCTCGTGCTGAATAATTTAATATGATTTTAATATGAGATAAATATCATGAGCTTTTTTTTCGCTTGGATAAAGTTGGAGATGAGGGAAAATAAATCACATTTTTGTATTTTTTATTCTCATCTTTCTTGTATATGTTTTCTTTTTTATTTTATCTCCATGATGCCTTTAAACGATTTGCGGTTTAAAGGTTCCAAGAGCTTTATTATGACATATGCTGGCATAATCGCTTGTTGAGTGATATTGGAGATGGTAATAAAGAAAGCAAAGCTCAACTTGACACGGATATCGTAGAACTTATATGTCTTAGAGAGTTTAATATCAAGCAAATGCAAAATATATGAGCCAAAGGAAGGAAATTAACGAGTATTTAATATTAAAGTCAACAGAATGATACTGAAGTGCATTTGATGATTATTATTGAATTTAATGGCATTATCGCTCGTTCCATCTCAAATTGACTTTCCTTGTACATACATTTAGGTTTAATTACAACACTTAAGTGCACTTGAGAGAGTTTCTATTAAATTCAATTTACGAGAAGGAACTTTAAAGTGGAAAATGTTGCCAGTTGTCTTGTCAGTTTTAAGAACATTGCCATTAACTAAATTATATTGGCATCGATTTCTTACATTTACATTTCGATTGCCAAGTCTTTCCTTTCAACTCATTGCAGTATTTTTTTATTATGTTGGATTAAAAATTCTGAAATTAAATTAAAAATGAGAAGAATTTGCAAGTTGTTAAAGGTAGAAATAAATTGAAAAGTGCATTCAACATTTCAATTTGAAATGGAAGAAAGAAACGAAAACTTTTGTTCTTCAAAGATTTGCTTAAATGAAATCTTAAATTACGTTGATCTTTTGATGTTTCGTCAATGTGGAAAAGACAAAATAAATTCTCTTTCAAAGATCTTTTTAATCCAACAAAGTGACAAAGAAAAGGTTGACATGAAATGCAGTGAAAGTCATAAAAGACTCTCAGGCCCAATTTAATTTAAATTGAAAATTTTCTCTCTCTTTGGATGTAAATTATTTATATTAATCCACTTACAACATATGTATGCTTGCTTTTACCTTTCGACAACATCACTCGCTCTTTCCTTTCTTTCATTTTATTCAATCGTCTTTCTTTTATTGCCGTTCTTGCTAAATATAAATCTTCAAATGGCTTATTCCTACCTTTTTCACTTCTATCGCGGTAAATTGCTTTTGTAACCCCGAAAAAAAAGAAGAAAAATGTTCACAGACATTAAAATTCGGGGTATGAAGACTTTTGTATAAAGATTATATTTATGAGTCTTAAAGGACCGATAAATAATTTGCAAACAGGAAGAGATTATAAAGGTGCTGGGTGCGTGTATACAAACTGTTAGGTTGTAACATTCCGCTCGATGAATCGCCTTAAAAAAATCGTCGTTGTCACATAAAAACTTTTTATTTGATGGCTAATAAATTCCAATTTTTTTACCCGAGCATTGACTTTCTTAAAATCCAAAGTTTTTCAATGAAGACACATTGACTTAATCAAATCTAGTTCAATGATCATTTCAATCAATGAAGTCGAGGATTAATAAACAGAAAAAATATTTTAATTGGGATCGTTGACATCATGAAAAAAATTTCATTTTTATTTTCACTTGAAGACAGACATGGTCGATTTAATGTACCGCAAGATGCCACAAGAGAAAAGTTTGCAATCTACATACTTTGCTCGTTTTACTTTATATTGTCACGGTTTGTGCTTTGAGCTCGTTCCACCGTTCCAAGATACGCTTCAAATCCTGACCAGATTTAATTTACGATCTCACAAAGACAAATTTCATTTAACTTCTCGTGTTTACCTTTTTTTATTTGTGTGTTTTTCTTCCCCCATTCAATTTTTTAATTGCTTTCTTTTATCTTAAATCTATCCTTCATTATTCTTTTTAATGTCTTTCTTATGCAGATGACGTTATAATGTCGCAGAGAAATGGAAGAATGGGACGACTGTTGAGTCCACGACATACATTGCCACCGAATACGACATGCACCTACTATTTCCATGGCTTTCCTAATGACTTAATTTGGTTATCATTCACTAGTCATCATTTGCAGCTTTTACAGCCAGTTACGCATGATAACTTGACGGTATTTGGACAGGTGAGTAGCTTAAAGGCAATCAATTTATCGATACGTTGAATTCTAATTGAATCTCAATAGAGCGACCAGCCTTCGTCACATTGGATAGCGCGAATGAGATTATATGATAGTGTAGGCACACAAAATCCTAACAAATTGCAATCAACACCGTCGACAATTGGATTGTCATTGCAACAGCATCACCAACATCAACAACGCTTTAATATAACAAAATTAAAGCAAAGCAAAAATTACTATCGAGGCGAAGACACGAAAAATCCATACAATTATAAAGGATATAAATTCAACATGGAACAGTCATGGAATCCAGTCAATAATTACATCTATGGCCCGACTGTAAACAGCGTGTACAATCAACAAGATAAAGAAGCTCAAACCCACAAAAAACTGGAACGAATTTTGAATATTAATAGCATCAACAACCGTGATCGGGACAAAAATAAAATCAGCGACGAGCATGAAAGGGATTCTTTTGGCAAAATGAAAAATCGACCCGAAAAATTTTCCAATCGAAAACTCTTGGGTGAGTTTATTAACAATGAAGCGCCGAGATTATGTGACCACGCAATCGATGACTATCGCGTTGAAAGCATCAAAAAGCGTTTCTGTACGCCATTGGAGAGTTATGTTAGTACCGGGAGGGATATGGTGAGTTAATTTCGATATTTCTATTCATGCTTTCGGGCGAGAATCTTTTGAAATTGAGGTCACAGGAAAGATTTTCAGTTTCCATTTCCAGGGCTCGAAAACATTTCCAAAACAAATCTTTAAACATCTAAAGAAAATTAAACTTTTTATCTCTTTCAAATTCATGCCCTGTAAATGGCTTCAATTTGACTTCATCACCAAAATATTTCCCCAAAAAAAGAAGAAAAACTTTTTCATAAAATTAAAATAAATTTTCCTTTTTCACAGAAATTGGAATTTCATACAGCAACAGGAACGGCTTTGTATCCTTACTCGTTCTCAGCAAATTATGAATTCGTTGACACTGAAATGGGTGGTGATTTACTTGCTTTCGATGAAAACAATGAGGATGATAAGAAGATGGAAAGTGAATTTGCGCTTTGCTCGAGAACATTTAAAAGTCGACGTGGCGAATTTCGTTCACCTCGTAATGTTTTTCTTCATGGACGCGGTGGTGCGAAAAATTTAAGCTGTCTATACAGATTCGAAGCAAATGCCGGCGAACAGGTTGGTGTGGTGGTGCATGAAAGTGGAAATGACTTTCATTGATTTTTTTTGTTTGCTTTTTGTATATTTATGTAACTGAGAAGGTGGAAGATATCTAAGAAAAATGATAAAAAAATATCCTGAAACATAAGCGAGAAGCTACGACAATGAAAGAGAGATGATTAATTACTTTTTTATTCCACAGATCCGCATCACCCTCTACAATGTTTCATTTGGTGAGAGTGGCTTTTGTTCCACCGAAGCTGATATTCATACCGGTCGACCTCGATGTCAGTCTGGAGATGTTGTCGATTCTAATAATATTAATTTCAAATTGACTAATGACGACAATTCAAAAGTTCGTGAACTAAAAATTTATGATGTTCCCTATCCACATACAAGAGTTCAGATGGGATGCATTTGCGATAATCAATCAATCTTTTATAATCAACCTTTAACATTCCAATCAACTTCACCCACATTGGAATTGACGTTTATCGCTACAAAGCTCAACATAACTGAAGATTTTATGGATCTCTATTTCTATGCATCCTATGAGATTGTAAGGGTGCCAGATTGCCGTCATAGACACAAACTCACTGCCACTGGAGGTGAAGAGAATGCTTACTTCAACATCCGTAATTACGACAACAATTGCAATGGAATGGCTTGGCTTGTTGAAGCAAATAAACTAGATCACAGTTTATTCATTCAAACTTGGGGCACAATCTTACCTCAAAATCCAACGCCTGAAGAGCTTGCCAAATGCCAAACGAAAAATCGCTTGGTAATTTATTCAGGTCACACAATGGGAACAATTCGTATCATTTGTCCTGCGATTAAATCACCAGAATCACGACATTTATCGTTGAGAATATTCTCGGAAGATTGGATGAATTCCTTCACGCTTCCATCAAAGTAAGAAACTTTTTTTTTCGTTTCCTTCTTTTATTTTCTTTTCATGATTATTTGAATGATTATGTGGGTGTGCGAAGAGATTAAAGTATCTTTGTTCTATATGGGAAAATTTCAATAAATATCACTGATAAATCCACCCTCCACGCACATTAAAAGTAATCATTCGCTATGTTGATGTGCTAAGTTTGATGGGAAATAAATCATCAATTTACATTAATTTTCCAGGCCAATCAGTATGATTGTTGAACCGATACTGCGTGAACCAGGAAGTGTTTCCTTTTCGTGGTTGGAAATTCAGAGAACAAAAGCTTCACTTGTCCAACAAATTGATCAGCAAACGAACTTCACTGCCAATGAAACGTTATTGGAATTCGGATTGTATCCAAAGGATGGTGATTGTGAATATAAATGCCCTGAATTAGATGCTTGCATAGCGAGTAATTTATGGTGTGATGGTAATTGTTTAAGCACGCAAATATGTTCTTTTCAAAGCCTTTTCACATACCAATTTCTCTTCTTCCCTTCTTTCATTTTTCTCTATTTGCTTTAAGGCTATCCCAACTGCCCTTCGGGTTACGATGAATCTTCGAGTGAATGTGGTGCGACGAGAAAGTTATTAGAATTACCTGCTGGCTTATATGCTGTATTTGGATGCTTTGCAGCAGGAATTGCAGCTTGCCTTATATTTTGTATGGTTGGCATATCTCGCCGACAAAAAGATGTTCCCGAACCGAAGCAGCATCCATCACAGATCACCACACCGAACGGAACTTACACTTTGCCGAGAACAAATGGCGGCGACACATTGAAGAAGGATTCGTTGTTCTATAATCATGATCACGACTCCTGACATATGCTTCAACCGGTGGAATATGTGGACTACATTCATGTGGATCGTGAGACCACAGTGTGACCGCCGGATAGTGTTCAATATGAATCTTTTTACTACACAAATGAAATTATTGACTATGATAACTCAATTTACAACAATCATCGTCAACCAAATACGTTCACGAACAAATTTAATTATCTAGTTACGATTCTCTACATTTCTTTTAAACTGTTTATTGTTATGTAATTGAGATGAATCTATTCAATGATAATGAAACTTTATATGGATGATTAAATACACGATGGAGTATATTTTTTAATGAAGCATTCAAGATTGAAAGATTTTCATTGATTTCATTGGCATACATGCTAAGAACTTAACTAGACGAAAGTAACAACAAACAACGTCTAATCCTAGTTTTCAACTTTAATCTTTCATAAGAAACTTCGTGTATGTACATTGTTGTCCTTAAGAGACAAAAAACCTCCCCCAAAACTCTTCCTCAAACTAAACTTTAAATAAATAATAAAGAAACTTACAAACGATATTTAAATAAATAAATAAATGATGAAAAGAATGAATAGGAAATAAGAAAGAATCCAATTTGATAGTAAAATTAAAAGTAGTTTTAAAAAGGGATGAAGAGAAGGAATTCATAGATGATAAGTAAAATACTGGGAGAAAATGTTGAGAAACTTTCTGCTTTAATTTAATTATCCAAATTGTAAACTTTCACAAGTTAAGTTTTTCATCCTTGACATTTCAAATTAGTTGAACTTTATGAGTCTAAATTTTCTACCCCAAAAAGTGCATTTACTTCTTCAAACGCGATAATTATGAATTAATTAGTTAATTAATGAAATTATAAGGAAGAGAAATTGGTTCATGTTCATTTTATGGGAAAAGGAAGATTAAAAGCTTTAATATTTTATATGTTGTGAGAAACTTTTAATCACACACAGTTAGTGATCATTTAAGCAATCAAAAGATTATAATTTTGATCCTTTCATTCTTCCTTGATCGTCTCACGATGATGATGATGGTGAAATCTTGAAAACTTGAAATGAAAATAAAAATGATAAAGTTTTGATCTTTTAAGTTTCACGGTAAGTGAAACATTGGCACAATATGATGTATATTACACCACAAAGTGAATGTTTAATCACAACTTAAGCAAAAAGCAAAGGAAATAAATGCACAACCCGTTCCCTTTCACCCATATTTACGGATTAAGGGATTAAACTGAGAAATAAAATAAAGAAGAAAAATAGTAGATAAAAAATAAAAAGCTCTCGCAAACTTTAATGTTTAAATGGAATTTAGATGAGAAAATTTTCATTCATTTCATGCATGAACAGAATTTTTTCCGTACACACTTCAAAAGCAGGCGATATAGAAATGATTTAAGAAATTACTGAAATTTGAAGAATAAATGAAAGTAATTCAATTCCACTTAGTCTTATAGTGAAAACTTTCTAATTAAGGAATAAAAAATGAAAGAAATAAAGTTGAAGAAACATAAAATGAAAGTTCTCGTAGAACTTTGATTCTCAAAGAGGGAGATCAAAGTCTCTAGAGTTGAAAAATTGTAAATTGAGAATTATGAATGACCGAAAACCTTGTTAATAAAAAATGGAAAAGATCAATTCAAATTAAAGTCAGAAGTTTTAATGAATTTAACAGTTCTAGATTTTAAAAAAAATTAGAAATAAATCTTCACACTTTCTTCCCTACAGATTTGAATCACATATCGCTTTGAAGTCTCTCGAAAGTTACATTAAAATTTTCCGACAAGTTTTAACATTTTATTTGTCACAATTCAATATTTGATTACTCAATCATTTCATATCACATTTCCCAGAAGTATCTCTAACTTTAAATTTCATTAAAACATTTAATTAAAATCGTCATTTTAAGTTGCAACGTGATGAAAATTTAACGAAGCATAAAATTGTTTTAATAGACGATATCAATGAAAAAATTAAATTACATTTCAAAAAACGTGTTTCAAACTTCTGTTATTTTAAACTTTAAATCGCCATCTGGAATATTAACCATAACGCTTTTGATCTTCAAATCTGAATGGTGCCATTCAATTCGATAGTCACGAATCATTCTGGTTAATAATGCTTCAATCTCAAGTTCAGCAATTCTTCGACCAGCTAAATGGAATATATGTTAGGCAATCGATTAAAGATAGAAAATAATTTCGTAACTCACCACACATTCTCGGTCCGAATCCAAAGGGAATAAAACTAAATGGATTTGCATTCTTTACGCGTGGACATTCAGGATCAGTGTTGTCTTTAAGCCATCGTTCAGGAATAAATTTTCGCCCTTGCGGAAAGAATTGTTCATCATAATGGGCAAGCGTAGAGGCAACGACGATCTCCGTTCCTTTGGGTATTTGATAACCAGCCAAAGTTATATCCTTTCCTGCAGCTCGCGTGTTTGCTGCAGTGGGAGGGTATAGACGTATCCCTTCTTTAATAACTGCCCGTAAATATGGCATGTTTCTCATTTTTTCTGGTGTTAAATCATCAGATTTATTGGGTAAAATCTTCCTAAGTTCTTCTCTTAGTTTGTCTTGTTTATCTTGGTTCTTAGCCAAGCAATATAAGATGCCAATGGAAGCTGATGATGTTGCATCGACACCGGCAATCAATGAATCAACACACATTATAACAGCAGCATTCTTATTTATTTTTATAAGCTTCTCCAAAATACTCTCTTCATGATCATCTGCCTTTGGCTGTGCTTTTATATCTTCAATCGCTTTATCGACGTAATGTAGAATGATGCTGACAAAAACAACAATTCCAACTCTAAGATTTGCTTGTAACATCAAAGAAAAAATATTTTCTCACTTTGTCATCCCATCGTAAACTTCCATCAACTTCTTAAAAGCTTTTGTCTCGTAAAACTTCCAAACTGATGGATTAACTTCAAAGTCATATACGTCAGTCAAGAATGCTCTTATCAGCTGAATATAAGTTCAAAGAAAGTAACATTGCACTTGAATTAAAATGTTATTAATAGCACACTAATCTAATCATTAAACCTTTATCAACTTTTCAGCATTCTCGTCATGATAATTTTGATTTAAAATACCCAAACGACGGTTTAATGATATGCATGTTATTGACTCTAAACTCCACATGTTTATGTAGTCACCAAATTGTGCTGGCACTTCATTAGTCTCATCTCTTTTCGAAAGAATCCTTAAAATATTTACTTTCAAAAATAATCAGAAGAGTCTCTTAGTTAATCATTCTTACATCTCAACAAATTCCTTTGCAATTTCATCAACTTGCGGAATATAAAGCTTTACTGTTGTTGGCTTCAAAAGAACTGGATTGACAAGTGTTCTCATTTTATACCACTTTTCACCTTGTCTTTGAATATTCTTTGATAACCAAATTGAATAAAATTTAATAACTTATCAACTTACTCTGTAAATAAACTTCCGTAATCACCATAAATATCAGGTCGAATTGTTTTTCGATAATGTTGAAGTGTTTCGAAAGTTCGACGATATGGAATTGGACCCTCAAATCTGAACATTTTTTCGATATCTTTGACATTAAAAATCCAAACCATTTCTGGCGTAGCAAATATTGCTGGAAATTTCACGATATCTCCAAACTCTTCCCTCATTAGTCTGAAATATTTTTGAGTTACCAAACTTTTCTTATCATCACAATAATCTTACTTATGCATTTCATAAAATGATTTTTGAAAATATTTTCCACCAGGAAGAAATCTTCTGGTCAATTGAAATCTCGTAAATGCTGGAATGCTGCCATAAGGAAGTGCATCGATTTCTTCATTCTTAACTTTTGTATCAACTGATGGTTGTGCTTGAGCCACAAGACTTCGGGCATGCTGACCTAGACTTTGACTGTTCAAAAATATTTTCGCTCTTTCCAATGTTCGTAACATTTCAAATTAAGCCAATTTTTCAAGTCAGATCAATTCAAAGTCTTAATTGGAACTAAAATATTAGCGTAAAGACTTTAATTATCATGAAGTGCGATAAATAATTTAATCTTTTTCTAGATAAGAGAAGATTGCATTCAACTAGGCATTCTTGAACTTTATTTTTGTTTACACTTATCAAACATGTTTGTGAATACGCGAATTCTATCATATATTGTGGGTTGATATTAATTAGTGCTCAAATTCATTTGCAATAATTTAACGATCATTAGAAATTTGAAAATTTCAGGTGTTGCTACCTCACATTGTATTAACTTGATGTAACACTAACATTATCAAACGACATTCATTCTGCGCATGCTCTATCAGTTTTAGGCTTGCTAACGTTACAAAGCGAATAAAATTTTATGTCTCTCTTAACATAGCAAATACCACGTTGGTAATCTTTTAACAAACATTTTTCTACAAACTTTATTTTGCTTTACACTACGAGACGTAGGTATTTCATGTATTTGTCGTTCTTACTTTTTAGTTTTTAAGAGTTTCTCAAAGAGTTGTGTTGAATTTTTGTTTGTTCTTGGGACTTAAGCTATTTTGAAAGAGAGCAAGCTAGAATTAAGTCATCAATAACCCCTACAAAAAAAGAAATAAGAAAGTAGTGTAAAAAATCAAATCAAGCTTTTCTTCAAGTTCATTACAAAGAAAGTAAAAAATTATAAATCACAACAAAGTAAATTTATAGTTTGAGGCACGACAAGTAAAATCTCTAGAGTTGAAAAATTCCCAATTGAGAATTATGAATGACCGAAAACTTTGTTAATAAAAAATGAAAAAGATCAATTCAAATTAACGACAGAAATTTTAATGAATTTAACAGTTCTAGATTTCAGGAAAAACCGAAATAAATCTTCACACTTTCTTCCCTACAGATTT
>CVRI01000059.1:1474218-1504971 GCA_900005825.1 Clunio marinus
AAATTTTATGTCTCTCTTAACATAGCAAATACCACGTTGGTAATCTTTTAACAAACATTTTTCTACAAACTTTATTTTGCTTTACACTACGAGACGTATTTCATGTATTTGTCGTTCTTACTTTTTAGTTTTTAAGAGTTTCTCAAAGAGTTGTGTTGAATTTTTGTTTGTTCTTGGGACTTAAGCTATTTTAAAAGAGAACAAGCTAGAATTAAGTTATAAATCATGTTGCAAACTGGTAAAGTTGATTGAAAACAAAAGTCTCATAACCAAAGCACCAATAGTGAAATCAGTAAGAGGACTTTTCAATAATCAATAACCGCAACAAAAAAAAGCGAAGAAAAATAGTGTAAAAAAGTAAATCAAGCTTTTCTTCAAGCTCATTACAAGGAAAGTAATAAGGAAGTAAAGAAATATAAACTACAACAAAGTAAATTTATAGTTCGAGGCACGACGAAAAATGTAAGTTTGATAAAAATTTGAGATCAAAAAGAAAGAAAATTCTTGCGATGGAAAATATTTGCTCAGCTGAACGCTACACAAAACACAAAACAGAGAAAAGCTGAGAGAAGCTTTAATCAAATTTAGGGACTTTTTGCGTTATGAAAAAAATGGGAAGAAATTCTCATCTCGTTTAAGTGGTGGAGAAATATGAGAGAAACTTTAATTTTTTGATGAAACTTAAATTTCAACATGATTTTCAATTTTATGTTTTTGTTATGAAAATGTTGATAGCACTTTAATGAATGCACAACATAATTTATAAATTAAATTGTCTAAAATACATTTTATTATGAAGTTTCATGAATATTTTTAACTTGACTAAGATTCAACTTCAAATTAGATTTAAAGAAATTTTCACATTCATACTAAGTGAGTGAACCGGTCTTTAATGAAGACTCGTTTAACAAATTTAGTCATATTGTTGGAGTTTGTGCAAATTACGTAAACTTATCGAGTTTCATCAAAACGCCATCGAGTAGAAAACAAGGTTTTTCAAACGCAAACAAACAGAGATGGCGAGTGATTCATTCAAGTGAAATGAAATTAATCAACCTACTTCTACACAAACAACCAAAAATAATAAACAACAAGAAGATTGCTTCAAAGTTAATTACTGTAAAAATCCTAAAGTTGACCCTGAATTTTTCGAGGTAGATTTTGAATAACACTAACACTTCGTGTTTCAATTGCAGAAAATAAATACAAACGTGTATAGAAATGTTTAAAGCTCACACGTCTGTTGAGTGAGTGTTTTAATAAAATATTTTTTATTTGTATTCTTTAAAGAAAAAATGAAGATTCTCCAGGTTAAAATTAGAGAAATCACTGAAATAATAAATATAAAAGAAAGGGAAGATTATTAACAAGGGAAAAGTTCATTTTGTTGTTTTTCTTTTTATTTCTCTACCCTAATCAGTTTGCTAATCATTTGCGAGGAAATGAGTAACTTGATGGATTTTTCGTAATGGATTTTGGATTTTGTGAGAACTTCTAAAGAACACTCGCTTGTATTATTAAGTAGCTTAAATATCTTTAAACTTTCATAAACAAGGAAAATAAATTCACTATTTAAGTCAGTTAAAAGCTTTCAGTCTAAAATATTTCTCTCGTCGAGACCCTAAAAAAAACAATTTCATGACATAACATTCCATGAAAGAAGATCCCATCTGGAGAATAATTAAAAGCTTTACAGATTCAGTGATGTTCAAGTTCGTGTAAATGAAAAGCCTTAAAGCCTTCTGCCTCTCCATCAATAAGCTTTCTCCTTCTTGTTTTTGTGAACATGCTCAGCTTTCTGAATAACACATCAGTTTGCTCTGTCTGTCAAAGGATGATGAAGACAAATGAAAGTAAAGAATTATCTTTATCCAATGTCGCTTAAGAAAGCAAACAATTCCATAAAGAGCTTTTAGAATGTTTAAATTTTAAATATTAATTCTTACTAATTCAAAATTTATTATGAAGATTTAATGGCTCTAAATTATGTTTCATGATTTTTTTATGTCTTCTTAGAATCTTGTTCTATTTAAGCTATTTACTAAACGGAATTCCATAGATTCAGATCTAGATCAATTACACTCATAAAAACGTGACATAACAATGCTTTATTGCAGCATGAAGCTTAAATATGTTAATGCACGTAAAACTCTCTTTAATATCCACTTGACGAGGACAAAAAATAATAAAACTTAATGAAATTTACAAACAATCTTAAGTCAACTTAATAATCACTTAGGATTCCTCTCAAGATTAAACATTTCACCTTCACAACCTTTAATTAAGTTTTATTTTTATCATTTTGCATCTAATTTTGTTTTGTTTTCTTTTTGTTCTTTATTCTAGATGGATTTAATTTTTGTTGACGTAAGGTAAATATTTCAACTCCAAAAACATTTTTTGAACGTTTTTTGTTTATTTTTTAACAAGATTTTTTATTTTATTATAAATTGTTGCTGATAAAGCAAACAGATTTATTCTTATACTTTCGGTTTTTGCTTACGTAGCATTTGCATTGTTTGAACTTTGCTTCAACAAGCAGTAGAAATAGCTTCAAGGGTAATAATCACTTTGAATTTATTAACATCATCGCAAAATTAAATACAATGAAATGTCACAAATTCTTAGTCGAATCAAATTTATTTCCAAAATCAAAAAAAAGTGACGTAAGTTAATTTACGTTATCTGTTGACCAAACAATCATCACAAGTACTTATCATTTGCAGTTTCACATCGTTTTATTTATATTTAGGTAGTCAACCATTCGATTGTTAAACTTTCAAGTTTTTATTTGTTGAGAAAATTTAGCATTCAGTTTCGTTTGATGATTGACATCATTTGCGGAAAAAATAATTCATTCATCTCTACAAAGATTTTTCTTTCAAGCTTTATGACGTCAATTGTGAAACAATTGGCAAACGTGATTCATTGTTTGTAACTGTAGAAGACAATAACGATGAAATGATTAGAACTCAAAGTATTGAGTTGGAAGATAGTATTTCAAATTGTTTCATGTAATGTTATATTGTTAGCTTATTTATAATTTTGTTATTATGTATTATAAATTAATGCTAAAAGAAGCCATTTTGCGGGCAATCTAAATTAACATTTAAGCGCAGGAAAAATATTATTTCCATTAATTTTTCGTATCTGATACAATCGGACAATTTTTTTATTTCCGACACATTCAAAGTATATGCAAACATGCAACAGCAGCAACTGTTGTGTGCCAATTACGAATAAATAAGCTTCTTGCTTTCTTTCTCTTTTCCTCTATCATCACATTCCTTTGTTCACTTCAGTAGCTCGTCAGTGCAAATAAATCAAAAGCTCCTTCGAGACGAACTATCTACGCGACTTGAATGTCGGTATAAATTTAGAGAATTAAGTATCTAAATAGAAGCAAGAGTTTCCTTGGGAGAGCGAGAACAGAACATTGTTGAACATTTTAAAGGTGTGAGTGGGTGGTTGGGTTGTTGGCGCAAAGTGAATATGCCGTTGTATGTAGAAAAGTTGATTAGAATCTCGTACAAGCCCAACACTCCCTTTCTTCTAGTGTTGTCAGTAATTGAATTTTTGCCCACTTCTTTCGTTCATTTCCAAAACAAAACATTTCTCTCTTCCATTTTTTGTTTTTGTGTATCAACTCAAACAATTGGCAATAGAGAAATAAAATGAATACAATGTTCAATTTATGTAATAGAAATTAATTAAATTCTGTCATGAAACAACAATCGCAAATAAGTTAAATGGAAATTTAATGGATAGGTAATGTGAGGAAATAATTTATGCGCTGCTTTAATAAACATTTAGTTGAAGCATTTAACATTCAAATGCATTAATGAAGTCCAAAATATATCAAAAGCTCGCACATTTCATATCAAACATTCTCAAAGTTAAATTGAGGTAATCAGATGCGTTTCAGAGTTCCTTTTTTTCTGACAGACGAAGGTCGTCACGAAACATTTTGTTTCGTTCCACAATTTGTGGGACATTCAAAGTTCGAGTGAAATAAAAAGAATTTTTCAAACGATTTGATCGATTTTTCATTTACGAAGAAGTCTGAAAAACATGCGGAAGGCTTGGAAAAGGAGAAGAAAGCTTTTTCATTCCGAGTAATGATCGTCTCATGAATCGATTATCGAACTCTTTATAACCCATTAGCTATGAAACAGTTTAATCAATCATGATTTATCGAGCTTTAACTAAACTTCTTTGACGTTGTTTTACCCTTGGATTTTCGATTCTTTATTGTCAATCTCTTCTCCGCCTTCTACAAGGTGAGATTATGAACTTTGTCGCACATTTAATTAATAAAACATCAAGTAGAATTTTTCTTATGATGTTAAATTAGACATGAAGATTATTGGATCAATTGCAGAGACAAGTTTAATGAATTTTTCATTATGAGTCATAATAAATTTTATGTTATGTTTTCATGTTAGATGATTACATGCGATTGATAATGAAAAAAAGAACAGAAAAAAAGTATTCGAGTATGAGGTGATTATTTAATTAATAATTTAAGCTAGTATTTATGTTAATTACAGTTGAAAGCTTGATATATTTTCATTTCATAGACATTCATTTAGAAACGAGTTCAAAGGATAATCAATCGACATTTTTTCGAATAACATTTCTGCACAAGAATATGTCGGAAAATATCAACAAATTAATAAACTTTTCTAAAGAAAGCTTTGCGATTTGAAAGTCTTTTAAAGATATAAAAAGAATTTTTATTAATAGTTTCTTTTTTTAAATTTCTATTTATAGAAGCGATGCGACTTATCTCTGATATTAAAAATGACCATTTTGAGCCTATAAATTTTATTCAAGTAAGTGACTGGTTTAAAAATTTGTATATTTACTTAACACAAAGCGACCTTTTGTTCAGTCCACCGAATCTAATATGTTTGTTCTTTCTTTAGTACACAGCATTGAACTCATTAAAGCGCTGGAGTGAATTGAATCGGTCATCGCTTACTGCACCAACAGTCTACACACCACTCACACGTCATCATAGCCCATATCCCTATCGTGAAGATATCAATGGTCGCTTTATTGTATGGGAAGGTGACATCTCACTGCTGAATGCTGACTGCATAACGAATCCAACAAACGAGCGACTGAATGACCGCAACAGTGTATCAGATCGCATTGTTAATCGCGCCGGAGCGAACTTGTTAGACGAGCTTAAACTCATCAAGGGTGAGTTGTTATTAAGTATTTCAACTTTTTTCATCAATGCTAATGATCTTTTCACGAGCATGAAAATATTCATCGAATGACGTCACTTGGAGAATGTTTGGCGACGACAATGACACAATGATTAAAGAGTTTTTGACGGCGATTTTCATAACCAAAACACAATCCCCAATTGTTCCACTTTTTTTATTTTATTTTCTATTTAAGTCACAAAACAACCGATAATATCATATTTCGTCATTTCAGTTTGTCGTATTGGAGAAGTGCGTGTATCGAAAGGACATTCCTTGCCAGCACGTTACCTAATCCACACTGTATGTCCAATTTATAGTCAAAAAAATCGAACAGCATCAATTTGGGCCGAGAATACATTGCAATCGTGTTATAGGTGAATGAAAATTGTTTGTTCGTTTACGTCATAAATTATTAAATTAATTTTTTGTTGTTTCGTTTTTTCTTCTTTTCAGAAATGTTCTGAATAAGGCAAAAGAATTAAGTTTACAAACGATTGGTCTTTGTACGATTAGTGTCGCTCAGCGTAATTTTCCGTCCGATTTAGAAGCGCACATCGCTCTGAGTAATTTTCTTCTTTCATTTTTTGTTGACTTTACCGAAACTAGTTTCTATTTTATTTACTATTTTAGGAACAATTCGAAAGTTTCTCGAAGTCAATAAGCGTGAAATCGTCATTTTGTGTCTGGAACAGAACGAGTGTGGACTTTATGAAGTTTTAGCACCGCTTTACTTTCCTCGTAATCAACTTGAAGAGACAAGTGCTTTGTGGCAATTGCCAAAGAACATTTCAAACATCACTGGTGAACTTTCTATTACTGATCGTCAAATAAGAATCACGAGGAATCCACAACACACCATCATGATGCTAGGAAGTGAGTAGATAAGTTTTTTAACCTAAATATTTCTTTAAAAACATCACAATAAATCAAGTTGTGAATGTAAATCTAACGAGATGATAAGTTAGTGACATTTACAAATTAGTTCAAACGAAAATGAGATAAATTTCAAGTCAAAACAGTCATATAGCTTTGTGAAATTGTGACCACAAGCTTTTAACATTCAAATGAAATCTTGATTGAAAGAGTTGGAAAAACTAAATAATAAATGACATTGATTCCATTGACAAGAAAGCTGAAAGGCGCCAAACGTAAACTAAATAAAAATTATCGATTAGTGGTTATGAAGCCCCACAAAGTACTTATTAAAGAACTTTATCGAGTGAATATAAAAAAATAGAAATGAACTTCAATGCATATTTGATGTAGTTATTACTGCAGAATGCCAAACAGTAATTTTTGCGATTCATTGTTGTTTATTTAAAATCCCTATTTCTACAGGAATCATGTCGTGTGTCACAGTAAAAGCCCTTCTAAATTCATATTGTAACAAATTGAAAGCTTTTTTGTAGAGCTTTTAGGTTGTTAAAAGCTCGTTCGGATTAAAATTCGCAAAATAATTCTTGCACGCTTAACTTTTTCTTGTTTGCAATCCATATTTCACTGTTAAAAGGCCTCGACTGTAATTAGCACATAGAACGACAGAAATAATAATTGCATACAGAATATGGCATAAAACTCCTTTGTGTTTGCTCAACATAGCTTTAAACACATATTTAATGAAAAAGAAAGAGAAAAAAATTAATGCGAAAGGGGAAACTTACATTAGTGTAAGTAGGATTAAATTATTTATATCGGAACATACAAATCGTTATCAATTTACAATTGAAACTACGTACCAACGCGCATTAATACATTCGAATGCACAATGAAACGTTAGTTGTCTCATTACCGCGATGAACTGTGCATGAGAATTATAAAATAAGTTAAAAGCAAACACATTAAGGGGAAAGCAAAGAACAAAGAAAATATCGAAGAATCTTAAAAAACGTTTCATAAAGTTTAAATAATCTATGTAAATTAGGAAGCATGACTGACAGTAATAACTCAAAGCAAGTTAAAGGTAAAGAAAACTTGTTTATCTTTCTTTCGTGATAAATAATTCAGGCTATTTACAAAGAATAAGGAACAAAGTAGAATTAGAGCAAATTCTAGTTATGATATGACTGACCATAAATAATTAGTGTGAACTAAAACGAATTGGAGATAAAAAATATGAAAATTGAATGAAATTCTTCTTTTGTGTTCGTAAGCGATAACGATAAATCTTATGAAATATCGACGAATATTGTTCATTTTTGTTTAGCTTGGGCGTGACGCATCGTAAATGTAGCATCGTCTGATAACATCAAAGCGTTAAAAAAACTCACGAAGCATCGAATGAATGAAATGAATAATGTAAAGAGTTATTGTGAGAATTGTGAGTGGAATTAATAATTAAAAATTAAAAAACATTTTTTTTCCTTCAGTGTATGCAATCAGCAAAACACATTTGGGAAAATCAAAAAATAAAAAAATTGATGAAAATCTTGTTCCAAATAAATCGTAGATTTTTACCAATAAGATTAATTTAAGCGATTGATTTGATCAGTTAAAGGCGTTGAATCTTTGCGAGATATTTTTTTGTAAACAAATCAGTTCTCATCTTTTCACCCACTTTTCATCTCACTTATCTTCTGTGCAGTAAGCAACAAAAGATATAACGTTCACTTGTATTCAGTCATTGTGCTTCACTAAAAAGAGAATAAATAATAAGAGATTTCTGCTGTGCCGCTGTTTCGTTTTTTCATAATTTGTGATGTCTTCTTTCAGTTGAGCTGAGAGATTTTGAGAGTTGTGAACAGTTGGAAATATCAGCAGCAATCACTTTTAATTAAAAATAAAGAAAGAGTGTTGCATTTAAGATTATTTGACTCTTCTCATGCGTTATTCATATTTTACTGCTGACATTAATTAAAAATGATAAACGACTCATTTGAATTTTCGTGTAATTAAAAAGTTTTTTTGTTGTGTTGATAACATAATTAGGATAAAATAATTAAATTCATATTTTCAACTTTTAGCTGATGACGATTCTGACAACAATCCACATGACTTTGAAGGCAACAATTCTGATTTAGAGACGGGAAATGACGATTTGCTTCACTTCAAAGGACACAATTCATTCACTCAAATGCAGGTCAGAAAAGTCTCTTGAATCTAATGTAATTTGATAAGCAAATGAGCTTGTCGTTTAACTTCACATCTTCAAAAAATTATTCACTAATCTATAAACTCTCTGTTGAAACAAAGGAAGAAGATTTGAGATAGACAAAAAAAAACATTAATATTTACTTTCATCTTTTAAGAGATAAAAATTATTACAAGATTATAAAGAGTTACAGTTCAAGCGACATGACGGGCGGTTATGGAACATTTGATATTGAAAATGTGATCAATATTTCACTAGCAAGAAAACTTTTTAAAGTGCTTAGTTTAATTTGATTTTATTTAATATTTCTAGGGTGATCTAGACCGACAACGTTTGCTTGGCGACCGACATCGTGATGGTGTCTATGAAAGTGTTTTAGAAGATGGATTAGAAGGCATTGAACATCAGGAACGGTAAGCTTTAATTCTAAGTAAAAGAACAACAGAAAGCAACTGTGAAACTTTGTCAAGTGAATCGAACAAATATTTGTGAAAGTGTTAGTGAACGATACAGAATTTGCGTCTATTGCCATAAGATTTTATTGCTGCTGACTCTTGATTCGAATAAATTAAGTTATCATTGTTTATGAGATATAAATGAAAGATTCTTATCTACTTTGACAAAGTCACTTTTGTTTGCTCAAAGCAAAGTTTGCAAATTACCAAAAATCTCTTAGTAAATGAAGTTATGTGCAAAAAATGAAATCACAAAATATCTTCGAATCATAAAAGCGAAAAGAAATATTTGATTTATGCTTTAATGATTTCAACATAACTCGGACGGAAGTAACTAATGAACATAAATTGTTTTTATATCTTCTTTTGTTGAAAATTTTGAACTGGATTCAAAACTTTCTAGAATGTTGGAATTGTGCTTCATTTCATATCAAAGTCAATTTAAAAAACTTCTAAAAATATCTCGTAACATTTAACTTCACGATAATTCTATAAAAAGCACATACTATGATTGGCATTTCTTCAGCAATGGTTATTGTATTTAATAAATTTCTTTCTCCATCAAAGGAAGTTAAAAGTTCATCGTTGTAATCAAACATTTTTTGTCGTTCAAATAACGTCACGCTACAAATATATTTACAACACCAAACTTCCACTCATCATTAATTTGTAATCAATGGATGAGAGTAAGGAAAGTAATTGTGCTCAGTCATGACTAATATTTCTTCTTACTTTTCAAATATCAAATGACGTCATGAGTTGTGAGCGTAAAGAATTTTTAAGGTTTGGTGTTTCAATGCTCCTCTTGAGGGTCCTAATAAAATTATCGATTACACGAATTCAAGTGGTTAACGTGGGAAGTTGTATGAGAACGTGTGTAAATAGTTTTTTTTTTGGTTTTAAGGAGAGGAGAAAGTTGCTTTGCATAAGTGAACAATGTTTGCCTTCGATTCGATTGTTTGAAGCTTTAACCTTGTCTGTTCTTCTCTTGTCTGATGACGTATTGATTAAAGCACTTTCATTGATTAAATGTGCGACCTTGATTGAAGGAAAATCCGTTCTCTTGGAAAATTCATGTGCTTAGAATATTTTCATATGATTAAAATGAAAATTTCTCAAAAGTTTTATTTTCACTAGTTGTTAAAAAGTTTACTTTATTTACTTTAAATTTCTGCTTTTCATTTATCATAACGAGATTTTTAAAGTTCTAAATTGAGTATTTATAAATATATTCTTTACTGATTCACAACTTTGCATACGAATTTCATGATAACAAGTAGAGAATGACTCGAAAACTTCTAATGCTTCATAAATGATAAATAAACATTTAGAGATTGAACAAAACTTTTTTGTTTAGTTTGCCACTCTTATTGGAAACCGAGTGAGTATTGGCAAGCAGCAGAATAAAAGATTTTCCTTCGAAGATAAACAAATTTATTGTTTGTTGACAGTAATAAGAAACTTTAAAGCTTTTTAGTTGGCTAAATCTAGATTTGGAATTATTTTGTACCATGTAAAGCTCCATTGAATGCTAATTGCTGTTGATTTTTCATCTCAAGATTAATTGCAAGTCTTATTTTCATTTTCTTTCTCTCGTCTTCATTCTTTGTGTTGCGAAGCGGAATTTTCATTGTTGAATATTTTCTTTCCATCAAAACTTATAGTGCAAAGAATTGCTTACAATTTCCTTGATGATTTTCATCTTCATTGAAGTTAACAAAGCTAATTCGTAATACTGATACACATTTTAGATAAAGACTGAGAAATTTAGTAAGAGCAAGGTCGTAAACTATTAAAAGCAAACAAGTTGATATTTTATCTTCAGACGACAATTTTTTATTTGTGATTCAGACCATAAAAAACTAGTAAACTTTCAACAAAAGTAACAAATAATCTTGAAAGAAATTGCAGGCTATTTAGAGTTGTTGAATGTCATAAAAATTGTATTACTTTGAGTCTTGAAGTCCATAGCAAGATTAAATAATTTCTGTACAAACTAATGCAGAAAATAGATTAGATCATTGCTTTGTTTAAATATTAGGCTCGATTATATATTACCAAATTACTTTTCTTTACATTAATTAGTAAAGACAAGGTATTTAGACAAAATATGTAAGGCTAATTCATTACAATTAATTTAAAAAGAGCATGAATTCATTAAAATCTATGGCGTTGTTCAAGCTTTTCAATGAAAACGAAATGTACAATTATTGAACTTTTCATTCATCTTTTCACGTTATAAAAAGGAAAACATCATTTGATGTCAGTGATCTGAAACTTTCTTATTTTTTTATCGATTGTAAGCTTTTTCACTTCATTTTTCACAATTTTTCATGTCCTTAAAAAGTTGAGAAAATTTATGAGAGACAAGATGAGAGAGAAAATAACGAGAGAGAAAATTGCGAGAGAATGAAATTTTACACAATCGGAAAAGCTTTCCTCAAGGGTTTAAAAAATTGAAAAGAAACCATCGACGAAAATTTATGATCAAAAATTCATTTGAAAAATTTCTTAATAAAACAACAAAAAAATGTAAAAAAAGCTGCTTCTATTTTATTAAATTTCATTCGATATTTCATGTTATTGTGCTGTAAAATTCACATTGTTTCTTCCCCGTTTCACTGTGAAACTTGTTGAAGCGTAAAAAATTCAATCAAACTCTCGAGTTTTCTCTTCTCTCTGCCTTTGTAAAAAAACGCAAGGGGTAATTCATCGTAGTGCTCTTGCCGGCTGCCTCTAAATAATGCTTCAGAAGGCAATAGAGCTTTTTCATAAACATGGCAATTTTCCAAGCACAACGATGAACTACCCCTTGATAGATCGAGGAAAAAACATTTTGAGTAATTCACTTTCGACTTCAAGAGGCGTTTAGTTCATCGTAGAATCTCAAATCATTCGGATGAGTTAAATTTCCATTCGTATAGAAAAAAAGAATATTTAAAAACAAACAAGAGAAGATAATCTTAAACCTTCTGGTTATTTATATTTGGGACCAAAAACAAGAAAAAGAAATTAGACCGCGTACAAATATTAAGAAAATATATTTGCGAAAAGTGAAAATTAAGAAAAATGATGACGATGGAATCTATTGACTTAAATGATATCTCAGGTGCAATTCAACCGCCAAGTGACAATAATGTTAAAGCACCAGTGTCTTTAGAACAAATTCACATTGAAGAATCGGAAGAAAGGTGATTAGAAAGTTGGAAATTTAACGAAATAGCTTTTAAAATATTATTTAATGACTCATCCAAATGATTGATTACAAAATAAAAGCACGAAAGAAAGATGAATCATTTATCATCATCTGTTAATTGAGAGTTATAAATTTTAAAGCATTTTTTTTTATTCGTCAACAGCTGACGATTTGTAAACTTATCTGTTAAAAATGTTTAACTGAAAAATTCGACAACAAAATTTTATTAAATAAACGAAGAAATAGCAACATGGTGAGATAGACAAACACAATAAGTTTTGGTTCACACGAAACAGTCAAAACAGCAAATAAAAACCGTACGACAATGCTTTCAACTTCCTGATCTCGATTGTGAAACTGAATTTGGCGTTCATTCTAGTTTAATATGTTTCAATTACGTTGTTTTTGATTCTTGACTGCGTATTTTTCATTGACGTCTTGTCTATATTTAGAAAAATCATTTTTTGTTTACGTCGGACGTGGGAAGACGAGATGAAAACTGAGTTAATATTTCTCCCTTCGCTTTAAGAAAAAAAAAAGGTTCAAAATGATGAATTATTCTCTAATCAATTGTGAGAAGAGCCCAAAATGTTCACGATTATAATTAATTGAATTCTATGACCCAAAACGTTATCGAAATTCCATCAATTCTTACAACAATTCAGTTGGATATTTAATGATTTCTCCCTCGACTGTCATTACTTTTGTGCTTCTGATTTAAGCAGCTTAGGAGCGTTTAGAAGAGAAAATTGATTTTATCAAAAGGGATTTGATTGCTAACGAACTTTTATGACAACATAAGAATATGAAGGAGAGAAAGAAAAGTTTGAAGAGTGAAGATAAAAAGAAAATTATTTTTGCGAGCTTGCTGTCTGTGGAAAAGAAAATAACTGGAAGTGTATTCTTATGAAAGAAATAATAAAAATTGCAATGGCAGAAAGAAAGTAAAACAAAAACCGCGTTCAAGTGAAACTCAACTTTTGTTTGTTTTTCTTTTATTTTCGATTATCTGAGCGAATGATAAATGAATTTTATCGATGAAACTTTCCAATTTACCACAAATAGCTGTTCTTGTGTTTAAAAAATTAAATATAGAATTTTCAATTTTGAAGGTTGTTCGGTGATATCGTAACAGCTTGAAGCGTATCGTAAATAAGTCTGAGAGGGAAACGCTGAAGAAAATTAATTTTTGGTGGGAATATTTACGAAAGCAAATCATAAACAAGTGTCGATTACACCAGCTGTTTAAATGCTTCACCTTTTAAGCGTTTGAATTAATAATTTACGTAATTATTTGTCTATAATTAATTATTCAAGGTGTGAGACGAAGGCAGTGAATCATTTATCCAATTCCATGCAAATATTATTACAGATCACAAGTTATTCTTGTCAGAATGCGTCAGTTTTTTATCTTATCATCATTTGTATTGTTTGTAGATTTTCCGTCATGATGCAGCATCATAAAACTTTAAAACGAAGCTTTTACCGAAAAGAATTTTATAAAAGCAAACACAAATTATTCATGAGTTGAGGTAGATTTGAGTTTTCCTTTTCATGGCGTTTATGTTCTTGTATTAAAAATGATTGCCATGACATAATCTCAAACAAAGGTTTCATTTCTAAGGCATGAACACAAGAAAAAAGAAATCACATTGTTTGTTAGACACTCAGAGCGGAAAATAGACAAGAAAAGAAGTGGAAAGCATGAAGCTTTTCGACACTTTAATGACATTAAGCTTTTCTTCTTCCTCATTTTTTCAAGTCATAAAAGCAGACAAAGAGTGAAAACTGAGTGATTTTGACCGGAAGATTAATATAAAATCAACATGGAGAGTAAGAAAGAACATCTAGATCGAATATTTATTACGTTCTTTCATCATGATAACGACAATAACCAATAAATGTATCTACAACCTGAAACCTTCCTTAATTCATAATTTATTTATAAATTTTTCCTTTTCATGCAATTTATCGATTTGTCGTCTATGTATAAGAGAAACGTTACTTTCAACAACAAACTATTGTTTTATTTTTAACAACTTCGTCTTCATTGCTTTCTTATGCTTCCGACTTGCACAAGTAGTTCATGGCATCGCTCGGTACAATAAGAAAGAAATATAAAAGACGAAAATAATTCAACTAAAAGTATATATAAAGCTTGGATTAATAACAACCGTAATTATAATTCTTTAGGTTACGACACCTTAGTCATTATAAGAAATTATCAAAAAGAAATAGAATTTAACGCCTTTGAGTAAATTTATTTTGTGACTTTGAAATAAATATTTGCACGATAACATTATTAGTTTGAGTCACAACTTTAAGCACGATGAAAATTAAAATGTTTTAGAAGTCATAAGAAATGTTTTATATCAATATCGCTAACAATTAAGACTGCTTTGTTTACGTGACATTTTTTTCTAATTTTTTTCTTCAATATTTCTTTTTATTTTTGTGTCACAGATACGAGAGATTATTGAGACGCTCACGTACCGAGGATTTATCTGAAGTATCAGGCATTGGTTGTTTATACCAAAGCGGCTTTGATCGTCTTGGTCGACCTGTTATTGTTTTCTGTGGAAAATGGTTTCCTGCACATGAAATAGATTTAGAAAAGGTAAATGTTCATTTTAAGACTGTAGACTTAGGTTTTACAAATCAAGTCTGCTGCCATAAGTTATTGGAACTCAATTTTTTCTTCTTTCTTCTTCCAGGCATTGTTATATTTGATACAGTTATTGGATCCCTTGGTCAAAGGCGATTATGTTATTGCGTATTTCCACACATTAACATCAACAAACAATTATCCTTCGCTTAATTGGCTTAAAGAAGTCTACAGCATCTTACCATACAAGTAATTATAATTAAATATTTATCATGCAAATTTATGTGACGAATTTTTGATTTTATCGTTTTTAGATATAAAAAGAATCTGAAAGCATTTTATATTGTACATCCAACATTTTGGACGAAAATGATGACTTGGTGGTTTACAACATTCATGGCACCAGCAATTAAACATAAAGTTCATTCGTTGCCTGGTGTTGAACATCTTTATTCAGTCATTTGTAAAGATCAATTAGAAATTCCAGCTTATATAAGGTACTTTCAAATATTTTTTGTCTTTTAAATGCTCTTAAATCTTTATCTTTTTGTTTTCCTTTGCATAGTGAATACGATATGGCCACAAATGGTCTTCATTACTTCCAACCTTTCAACAGCAATGCTTTTGCGTCTTAATACTTGTCAGCGCTCGTCATTTAATCATATTCATTACGAAAAACAAAAGAAAAGCACCAACAGTGGCAGTAAATAGCAAAATGTGTTTGATTTTTACGCAAAACAGTATAAATATATTTTCGTAGTTGTTAAATAAATCATAAAAAATACTTAAAGAGAAGTTACATGAGTAAATAGATAAAGATGAAGAAAGAGACGAAGGATATCCTGATCGTAAGCATTAAACTCAAAACTAGTTAAGTTTATTAATCCAAGAGAGAGTAGTTGGAAAATAAATTAGTTGATAAATAATTCTTATGAATTTCGTTAATGAATTACGATAAACAGTGAAAGATCTAAAGTAATTAAAACATAAGCAACTATGGCTGAGTTTATGAATGAATAAAATATGAGCTAATGAAAGTAATTCAGGATGGTGAAGATAGAAGAGTTTCTTCAGATTGAAAGACGTGAGATGGATTTCATTTAAATACATTAAAAGAAAGTTTTTTGAAAGTTGACCTTATAATAATGTAAGATTGTAAGGATCAAATTTCCAAAAAAAAATAAAGAATAATCCAATTCTCATCAGCATTGAAGGCAATTTAACGCCATGTTTGTGATAATCGACATTGTATAAAATATTTGAATTTAATTCAGTATTTTTTTTTAAGTTTTCAGATTTGAAAAAAGAGCTTTTTGTGACTTAAGAATGATCAGAGACGATGTGAAATAATTTTAATTTATTATGAAAGGATTCTGAGCGAGTAATTGCTGCTTCTTTACTTTGAAAATCTTTTAAATGCAAGCAAAATTGAAAAATTTTCCTATTCAATCGAATTTAGAAATTATATTCTTGCATAACACTTAATCATTCATGAAAAGAAGTAAAAAAATTGTATCTTAAACTACTATCTTCAATTAAAAATAATTAAGTTTCGAAACTTAATAACTAAAAAAGAAAATAAAATTGGCAAAAAAATATATAGTAAAATAATTAATAATTGTATCTTTGTAGAAGCTAAAGTTTCTCTTTTCTCAACTTATTGACTTGTTTCAATTTAAGAAATAAAGAAAATTGATAATCTAAAAATTTTGAGCTTTTTCCGATAGCTTTGGAAAAGAAAGACAAAAAGAAATCACACGAAAATTTTGATTGATGATAAAAGTAAATTTCCACAATTCTTAGATAGCTTAATCATTTTGCAATGTAATGATGCAGTGTTTCATGCTGAACCTGCAAGTATCAACGCAATAGTTCTAATGAACGATAAAACATTTAAAAGCACTTGTTAATTGTAAAAATAATGATTTCGCTCTATCAAAAACTAAATCAAAGTAAATTCTTTTTGCATTTTGGTGAAAATATCTAAAAGAAAATTTAGAAGTAAATTTCGGAAGTAGTTTAAACTTTTTCCTAACTAATCATTCAGACGCTCAAATATGTCGACTTCCTAATTCACATTCGCCGCTATTTAACTCTTATTAATTGTGTAAAAAGTGCCAATTATTTGATGTTAATTTAAAAAGAAACCTTTCTAAAGTTTAATAAGTTCATGTATTTAGATTTTATTTTAATCAACTGTTGATCCCATACGATAGTCGCCTAAGTATAACAAGAACCGTAATGAAACTCGTTTATGACGATAGATGTTGAGTACCTTTGAACCCTTAAAGCCACATATTGAGTAAATATTATTTATTTACTTAAATAGAAGACAGGGTAACTCTGATAAATATTGTTAACCATTAATTTAATTAATGAACTGCAGCTTAAATATCAAACAAACAAATAATGAAGAAATGAATATTTAGTCTTATATCAATAAAACTTAATATAAATTGTTGAATGTTTCTTTTATTTGATCGGATTAGAAGATATTTAAAGATGTTTGTTTACTTATAGAAATGCTTTGAATCTACAAACAAAAAACAAGCATTTACGATAACAAAAAATGGCGACCCACCAGATATTTAATTAAAAGTTATGCAACTTATAAAGGTTTCAAAAGATGATACTTAGATAAAATGAAATATTATTTACTGATAGTGAAGAAAGCGATGAATTTTGTAATCATTTAGTTGAGTCAATGGGATCTGAAAAGAAGAAGAAAGCAAACCGTTCTAAGTAATTTAAAACACAATAAAGAGTTAAGAGAAAATTCTGTATTACGACTATATTATAATGTTGAAATAGATCAACAAAACAAATATGTTAATTACATTTATTTAAAATGAAACAAATATAATAAAAAGAATGAAAAATATTTCGACTTGTTTGAAATTTTGAATTTGGATCGTTCAGCATTTTGAATTGTAATGAAAGAAATGTTGCAAATGTTCAATGGTCCCAAAACATCATTTTGGGATAGTTGCACGTGTTCAATTGTATTGTATTGTCAAGATATGTATCGATATACGATACTTCATTGTAATTTATGAATAACATCTTAATTAATAATATTTTTGGAGGCTTTGTTTTTGATGCTAGGGAACGTCAGTAAACTATCCGATTAATCTCATTTTATTTAATTTTCTTCTACATTACAGTGATTACACAACAAGTTATGAAAGAAAGTAACATGATCGTGAAAGAAACTTTTAAATACTTTATGTAAATATGTATAACAGTCATTAATATTTTCTAATCTATTTTTAAAGAAAAAGATCATTGAGAGGAGAGATTTTTGGCACGCGAGATTCTTCATAATTTATTAGCAACTTGGATATTTAGTATTTATTTTTGCGTGAATCTAAAATGTTGTTTCATGAAAGTTCGTCGTGATTTCTTGAAATTTTCAACTTAAATGTTCTTGGAAGGTGCAACATAAATATCGAGAAGAAGTGCTGGGTCAAAGATTACTTAATCTTCCCATTTGGAACTTGGACTCGTACGTCGTTCTATGTTGCCTACAAATGACATCAGAGATTATTTCGTCTTCTCATAAATATTTTATGTCGACTCACATTATCCACATAAGCATGGGAAAAATTATTTTTAATCGCTTTCTAAATAGAAACAAACTTTCTCATATCAAACATTCTCGAATGTCAATTTTTGTAATTTATAATCAAGCGACAAAACAAAATTTTCACTGATATGTCTGATAAGAAAAGTTGAATCGATTTTCTATGTTCCACCAACACATTGCTTGGCTAATCTAACGAAAAATTCTCATTTTTTATTTGCTATCATGGAGTTGAAGTTTCTCACGGTGAGACAAAAATTATTCTCAATTCAGTGTTCGTTTTGCTGTCAGAAGGTTGTCAATAATTTAGGAATAATCTCCTTTAAAAAATAAAAAAAGAACTTCAAATATTGTAGAATTGAGTGATCATTAGCATCTTAGGAAATGGAAATAAAGTGGACGCCGTGGTTCGGAGTGTCGTGGAAGAGACGATTCGAAGTCTTTTCCGCTTTCTGTTTCATCGTTATTATCCTTTTTATTGAATTGTTTTGTGTAATTGTTTTCTCATCGATTTTTGTAAGTTTTATCGGTTATTTGATGAGATTAATTGAATAATGATGTTTTGTCGTGACAGTATTATGGTGGAACAATCGGAAAAGGACTTTGCATCCTTTATTTGATTTTCATTTACATCGACAGAAAGGTGACAAAAGATTCATTAGAAAAGTTTGAAATGATTTTAAAATATGAATTAATGTTAATAGGCGGATGAAGATTGCAGTAGAGGTCAAGGGTGACAAATCTTAGAATATTGAATCAAAGTGTTGTATTTTAATCACAGAATTAATTTATAGTTACGAGTTTCTTCGTGGTTGGTTCATTTGGAAGCGTTTTACTGAATATTTCCCTCTCACACTTGTCAAGACTGTTGACATTCCGGCAACAAAAAATTACATCTTTGCATGTTTCCCTCATGGTGTGATAAGGTGAATGAAACATATTTTTAGAAAATCATCTAAAAATAAAGGCTTGAGGTCAGTCAGTGAGATCAGAAATGAGACGAATTGAGTTGAACGAAAATTAAAATCAAGAGAGAAACATTTTTCTTGGTATTTAGATGTTAATCGTTTCGTTATCTTATCACTGAAGACAGCATGGTTTAACCAAACGTTTTGTTTTCATTTCCATGTCTGATTCACATCAGTTGTTTATAATTTAAACATTTTTAACTTCCACCACAAACATTTAATCTCAAATCAATTCAATGTACTGATAAAATGATTTTATGATTCCAGCTGCGGGATATTTGGACATTTCGTGACATCAACAACAAATTTTGGTGAACTCTTTCCAGGGATTCGAACGAAACTTTGCACATTAAATTATCATTTTTTTGTTCCAATTTTCCGTGAAATTGGATTGGGATGGGGAATGATGTCAGCTAAAAGTTCAGCCATTAAGATAGCTTTGACACAACCAAATAGTAAAGACGCGCCATGTAATGCAGATGGTTACACTTCGAATGCTGTAAGTTCATCAATTTTAAAGTGACAGAATTTCTGATAAAATTTCCTTGAATTCCAGCCTGTGTTAGTTGTTGGTGGAGCAAGAGAATCACTTAATGCACGTCCAGGAATTTACAAGCTGGTACTCAAGAATAGAAAAGGTTTCATCAAAATTTCAATCGTCACTGGAGCTCCGATTGTTCCAATATTTTCCTTCAATGAAGTTGAAGTTTACGATCAAGTTTCAAATGAACCTGGAACGAAATTCCGTAAATTTCAAGACTTTGTAAAGAAGCATACGGGAATAGCGCCAATAATATTTTTCGGTCGAGGCTTTCTTCAATATTCATTTGGCTTGACTCCACGACGACGACCAATTTTCACTGTCATTGGAGCTCCAATCGAACCTGTGAAAAATTCAAATCCATCAAGTCAAGAAATCGATGAGTTGCATGAGAAATTCGTCAATGCATTAGTTAAACTATTCGAAGATCACAAACATAAATATCTGAAGAATCCGGAGAAAATGCATTTGATAATTGAATGATTGACTGAACTTCTAATTTCTGTGAATTTTTTTATTGTTTCATTGAAATGGAAGTAAAAAATAAAACAAAAAAGTTTAAAAATATCTTATCGCTGATAAAAGTTTCCAAAAATGATTTAATTAAATTAAGTTATCTTTTAAGTCGAGACACTTGAGCTTTTCAGATAAGATTTGCTTGAACTTGAATCTTTTTCTTGTGGTTTTTATGACTCTGAATATGACTTCATTCTTGAATCTGTTTAAATTGTACTCGCAAACTCTTGACACAATTTTATGTTTCACACGCTTGTTTGTTTATTGAAATATTTAAAGATTCAGATTCAAAATTCATGAAAATATTCTCAGGAGAGTTGCAAAGGGAAACTCATCATTGATTGTCATTGAATTCTCAACTTTGCACACTCAACTCATCTTTCTCCTATCAAACATCATGAATGAGAAGTTTAGAGATTAAATTTCCAATAATGTTACTGATAAGACTCAACTCTCAAACAGCCTCTCAGCGTTTAATTGTTGTGAAGATTCGTTTCTATTTTCGAAAACAATTTCATTTCTTTATTAACTGTTGTTAATGTCAGTTCTCTAAGTTTTTATTTGTGAAAGCCTCGTGCAAAGTGCGAAGGAAAAGTTAATTGAAATTTCGTTATTGTTAAATATATTAAGTTGAAACTTATTAGTGTTAAACTTGCAAATCATGTTAGAAAAAACATCAACGTGGTATTCCAAACACGTTAAATTAGCTGATGAACTTAAGAAGAATGTCATCGCTTTGCTATACAAACCAGAATTTAAGGAATCTATCAAGAGTGGGCTTGAAGTTTTCAGCACATTTATCTGGTCCAACATGGTCTTGTATTGGGAACTTTCTTGTATTATTTTATACTTTTTCTTATTCGTAAGTTCAACTTTGTGAAGTTTTAATGAAAATTTGTGAACTAATCAGAGAAATTATTCAGCTTAAAGGTGGAGTTATTGGAAAAATGATTTGTATTTGGTATGCAACTCACATGTACGTTGATAGAAAAGCGCCAGAAAATGGTGGACGTGGTCAAGGGTAAAAGTGAATTATTGAATTGAAATTACGAACTTTAAGTCATCAATAATTTTGACAGATATGAAAGTATCAGAACATGGAGATGGTTTCATTATTTCACAAATTTCTTTCCTGTTTCAATCGTTAAAACTGTCGATTTACCACCCACAAAAAATTATTTGTTTGCTGTCTTTCCACATGGAGTTATCAGGTAAGTTTCAAAACTTTATTTCTTATCAATTTCTTTTCAAGGAAAAAAAACTTCAATTAATCTTTAAATTGAACTTTCATGAACTTCAATAATAATCTTTCTGAGACATTTAAAATATTTCTCATGTGTCACTGAAACACGACGTAATTTAACGACATTAAGCAATTATTTAATCTTAATTGATTTTTACTTTGTTGCAGCGTCGGAGTGTTCTGCAATTTCTGTACCAGCACCACAAATTTCCGTAAACTTTTTCCAGGCATACGCTCGAAAGTCTGCACTTTAAATTATCACTTTTTCATTCCGTTTTACCGAGAAATAGTTCTAGCATGGGGAATGATGTCAGTTAATTATAAAAGCATCATGAATGGACTTTCAAAGTCAAATAACAAACATGCAGTTTGTAACTATGACGGCTACACGTCAAATGCAGTTAGTTTGAATTTCTTTTTATTGTTAATTTAAAATTAAAATTCCCTCGTTTAGATTGTTTTGATTGTCGGTGGAGCACAAGAAGCATTAAATGCCCGACCGGGCGATTATCGACTTGTCCTTAAAAAACGAAAAGGATTTGTAAAAATTGCAATTCAATCAGGAGCTTCTCTCGTCCCTGTTTTCTCATTTGGAGAAATTGACATCTTAAAACAACCATCCAACGAGCCTGGCACAAAACTTCGTAAATTCCAAGACTTTGTGAAGAAAGTCACTGGAATTGCACCGGTCATCTTCTATGGACGAGGATTTTTCTCTGAAAGATCTTTTGGATTCCTTCCTTATCGTCGTCCAATAACGACAGTCGTTGGTGCGCCCATCGAAGTCCTTAAAAATTCAAACCCCACTCATGAAGAAATTGATGATATTCACGGAAAATACATGGAAGCGCTTGCAAAATTATTCAACGATCATAAAGATAAATACGTGAAAAATGCTGACAATGTTAAATTAATCATTGAATGAAAGCTTAGAAGTCGCTGTCGTTGACATTATTTCTGTTAGTTGTAGTTGAATCGTCGTTAAAAATTGGAATAAAAATTTGTTTGATATCGTGAAACGTTTTGTGTTGTCATTAAAGTTTGTGGAGATTATTTAAATGATTGAAAATGTCGAGGAAACTATGGAAAGTTTTCCTTTATTCTTATCTTAATCACATGATGTGTCGAACGATTCTAAGTCTCGTTGTAATGAAAGAAAAGGTCGAAGGTGAGTGGAATTTGACTTATTGACTTGTTCATCTTAATTGATCATCGTCTATGAATTTATTTCTTCGTGGATCTTTCACTTCATTCGATTCCCATAAACTTCAAAGATCTCGTTGATTAATAAGAATAAAATCGAGATTTTGTATGTTCAACGGTTGAACCATTTTAATCCCAATTTATCGTGAGATTCTTCAAGGGATTTGACTTCATCGGAAGAAAGACATTCGTTATCTACATATAAGAATGCAACTTGGATCATGGAATTATTCTCTCTTTCAAAAGTTATTTAAATATTTATAAATGTAATTCAATAATCGATGTCGCTGAAGAACCAAAAGTGAGATGAACAATCGACCATAAATGAATTTCGTAATTTAATGAAGCTTCAAGAGTGAATGTCTGCTAAAAATAAATCAAGACACTTCATCTTTTAAGACGATACGTATCAGCTTTCGAATCCTTTAATTCCTGTTTTTAATAAGTTTCTCCACAGTCATACGCAAATGACTGATAAGATAAGGTCGCGTGTTTTCAATTACATTTATTTATTTAATTACATTTTCGTCGTAAGTTCCATAAATATTTGTTTATCAAGAGATTAAAAATAGTTTACTTCTTCTATATTTTCTAAAACAACAAATTTTGCTATAGTTTAAGATTCTTTTTTCTTTTTCTTCGTCTGAATTTTAACTTACTTAAGTCACATTTTTGATCGATGTATTCTTCTATCACCGCTGATAACTTGACGCAATACCAAAAAGCAACCTTCAACTGTTTTAGTGTCCTTATCAACGTCAACTTCTCTTCTTTTCATGATAAAAGTAAGTAAGTAAATGATTAAATCGTTGCGATTTTTCATTGTTTTAAAAATTGAACATTTTTAGTTGTTTGCTGAATTTGATCTTGTGCGGATGTTTCAAAGAAGTGTTAAGAAAATTCTTGTGAACTTTGATCAAAAATAGAGAGTTGAAGAATATCTTGAAACAGTCTCAAATTGATTCAAATTGATGTAAAATAAATTGTGAATATTAAAAAACACAAAATAAGAATGATTGTTAATTAAGGAGTGGTCGTAATCTTAAACTTCCGTTGTGAAGATTAGTAAGAAAAGACATGAAATCCTCGAGGAAAAAGTCAGAGGAATGTTGTTTTACAGAAGTGTCTTCAAATGTATTCTCGTTCTTGCCATCACAAAAAATCATTCAGTGCAATGTGAAGTGTCTACTGGTAGCAGCACGAACAATCAAGTACCACCATCGTCAAGTTTACTAAAATCGTCATTGATAAACGATGACAAAGTTATAAGCCGCCCACAATTTGTGACGGTTAATGATAATGATAAATTCAATTTAGATAAGAGTGATAAGACGAGAGAATTCCCTCCGTCAGCAAGATATAAGCGGCAAGCTGATAGAGTAATCAATTATGGAAGTGAAAATATTATCAGCACTACGAATTCATTTCCGCGATCCTCGGAATGTATTTTGTCAAGATCGGAATATTATTTGTCGTGGTGGGTGAATGAAGATGGTTCGTTAAGATTACCAGGTTCAAATCGTACTGGAAATTCGTCAGGATTTGCTGACTTGTCCTTGAACTTCAATTCAGAAAGTGCGATAGTCAATCACATTTCACAGATGACAACTGACAATCCAAATGATGTAATAATTAGCTACTAGTTACACTTCCGTAATTGATAACCGAACATGTTCCTTCCTTTCTTATCAGGTAATAAATTTTTTGAGTCTTGCGAATAACCGACTCAGTCAACTGCCGTTTGAAGTCTTTCAATTAGTCAATGCTTCCCTTCAATATTTATCGCTTGCCAATAACAATTTCCAAAATTTGTTCACTGAACATAATAAAACATTTCGTGAGTTTAACTTTCATATAAAAAATTCTGTTTTAATGTTTCATAACTTTTAATAGAGTATTGGACAGCATTTCCATTGATGAATAATTTAAAAGAACTCGATTTAAGAAATTGCAGTTTATATGAACTTGAAGAAGATCTTTTTGTCAACTTACACAATTTGGAGAAACTTTTTCTATCAAACAATAATCTTGCGAGCATTTCACCGGAAACATTTTCGTCATTAGATCGTTTAAGACATTTGGATTTGAGTTATAATAATGAGATACAACCAATATCGCCATACAATCAAGATCCGTTTTCTTATTATTTCGAAAGTGGATTGTTGCTGCATGAAAATGTGTTTAAAAATCTTGAGAAATTAATTTTTCTCGATTTATCGCACACGAAGCTTCGGATGGAAAGTGTCAGAAGTTTAGCTGGGTTAGGAGAAAAAGTTGAACAGCTCTCGTTATGTTACACTGAAATACCATTAATCGTCGGTAACATGTTTCAATCGACAAATTTGAAAGTTTTAGATCTCTCAGGGAATCCAACACTGACTCCAAGTCTCAACGAAACCTGGTTTGGTGGTCTCGAACCCAAATTGGAAATTTTGGTAATCAGAAATGCGAATATAAAGTCGCCTCTGCCGTTTATAAATTTAAAGAAACTTCGAATGCTTGATCTTGGTAAGACTTTTAATGCTTTTTAAAACGCAAATCATTTTTAATAACATTTATAGGCAATAACAACATCAATGAAATTCACTTGTCGCACTTTATAAACTATGAAGACTTGGAAATTCTCGACTTGTATATGAACCACATCAGCAACTGGTATGAAAGAGTCTTTCAAGGAACAAAATCGTTGAAAATTATGAATTTACGTCACAACAACATCAATTTGATTACACCGGAAATGATGGCTGACTTTGGTCATATTCGATTTTTGGCGATTGGAGCGAATAATTTTGTTTGCGATTGTTCGTTGAGAGATTTTATTGATCGTGCGGCATTCAATGCTTTGATTAGTTACTGCGAGAATAAAAGCAGAAAGAGACGATCACTTGACTTGGAAAAGTTTTATGACCCAAAATATCATTACGAAGTATTTCTCAGGGAATATCATAACTACATTAAATATGTCGATGAAAGTTATAAAAACATATTCAGAAGATCAAGTGAAGAACAGACAACGACTTATGAAGGTCTACAAAATTTTGTTAACATCCTCGCAACATCATCAGATATTTGTTATGACTTGAAACGAGAATCTAAAAATTCGAATTCCTCAATGAACTTTGATTTCTTGTTAATGGATTATGATTCAAGTGACTATCATTGCATTCAATCGAACGGAACATCAAAAGCGAAAGTTATTTTTAATGACATCACGCCATGTGTTTATAGTGAAGCGCTACCTCCAATATCATCGACATTAATTCCAACCACCTCCAACTACACAGATCATGATAAATCTCCTGATGATAATGACAACGAAGGAAAGGAAGATGATGACGACGATGATGATTTAAAAATCTTCAATAAAGAACCAAAAGTTTTGCTGGTCATTTATCTGAGTGTTGGAATTCCAACTTTCATCATTGCAATTCTTTGGTATTGGAAACGTCGCGACATAAAATATTTCCTGGCAATTTTTAAAAACACTTTAATATTAAGTCTTGATAAAGATGACAAAAAGTCTTTAATGCTGAGGAATCGAAGGAAATCCAATAACAAAGATGATCCTTACAACTATGACGTGTTTGTGTCATATTCTGATAAAGATCGAAATTGGGTGCTTGATGAATTAATTCCAAATCTTGAGAGACGTGCCGAGATCAAAATCTGCCTTCATGAACGTGATTTTCAAGTTGGATTAAGCATCCTTGAAAATATCATTCATTCAATGGATCAATCACGATGTTTATTACTTGTGATATCAGAATCTTTTCTAAAGTCCAATTGGTGTTCATTCGAGATGCATTTAGCACAGCATAGGTGAGTGATTAAATAAATCTTATTTCAAATTTGCTTACACATTTTATTCCTTAACAGACTTATTGAAACAAGACGTGAACAGTTAATTCTTGTGCTTCTTCAAGACATTCCTAAATCAAGACGTCCTCGAACTCTCACCTTTCTGATGAGAACAAAAACTTACATCATGTGGCCGAATGAAAACAAACCCGAACTTCGTAATGTGTTCTGGAGACGTCTGAAGAAAGCCATCATTTTAAACAATTGGGAACCTGAAAGACACAAAGCGAAACCTCGTCATAGTATTGTTTGAGAAATATTTATTTTATTCCATATTTTTTACGCTTTTATGTTGAAAACAACTACTCAGATGTCTATATTGAATATTTTTGTACAAAATAAAGCTCAAGTGCTATTAAGATGTTTTATTAATTAAACTTAAGTTTTTCAATCCATTCGATTATTTCCGTGTTGATGTTAAGTCTACGAGTGAAGGAATAAATTCCAACACCAGCACCGCATAAAACGAGAAAGCCGACAAACTTGAACACTTTGCTTAACATTTTATCTTGCCATGCTCGATTATCCACGCATTTCTTATAGGGCATGTGACTGAATGACACTGAATTGTACAAAGGCACCCAAAAGTTGGGCATCAACCAGAAAAGAAAGTCGTCGAATGCTTTGCGCATCAAATAAGCTGAGAATGTAAAAAGTTTGAGAACCAAAGTAGAAAAGGTTTGAGAACCACTGAAACTTACATCGTTTGTTAACAAGATCTCTCATCTCAACGTAATTATACATCGCCAAGTCAGATATTGCATGTGCATCTTCCCATCTCTGATCACTAAACTCTTGTAAAATTTTCTCCAAATTACTGTCGTATTGAGTGAAAAGTTCGGTAAGTATCGAGCAGTCTTCAAAGCCTTTAAAAGATCAGCACAAATTAATTTCGTTTTTGGATTTCCCCAAAAATTGTCTTATCGAAAATTTATTTAAATCTGAAGATTATTCAAGCTAAAAATACTTACCGGCATTCATTCCCTGGCCATAAAAAGGCACAACAGCATGACCCGCGTCGCCGATAAGCAAAACTTTCGAAGAGATGTGATAAGGGCGACACTTGATAGCTACCAAATGTTGAGCCGGTGTCTTAAAGAAATCTTTAATCAACCGCTCTTCACCGATTAGTGGAATCGAGTCAGCAAAGTAAATATTGAAGAAGCTTAAAAGATCTGATGAACTTTTAATAGCATCAAAATTTTCGAAAGGCATGAAAAGTGTGACTGTCCATGTTCGATCTTGATTCGGCAATGCAATCATCATGAATTTTCCCCGTGGCCAAATGTGAAGATAATTTTCCGGCATTTTAAACTGAGAAAGAATGAAAATTGAAGGTTTGTTAATTAAATTTCTTTTTTCTTTCATACTCCACCATCCTTCGCAGGTGGAATGCAAAGTTCCAGATAGCCATGTTCGATGTAAGTTTGACTGTAATTGAATCCTGGCTTCTTCAACATTTCACGTCGTACACTACTAAATGCTCCGTCACATCCCACAATTAAATCCGATGAAACTTTTTCTTCTTCTTTTGTAAACGTGCTGATAATAAATTTAAAATTATTTTCTGAAATATTTTCGAGAAATTCTTCAACTTACTCTGTGAAAATCATTTCACCATTCGACACTTGACCACCTGACAATTTCCTGTTAATCTTCAGTTCGATGTTGGGATACTTTTCAGCGGCTGAAATTCGATACTTTATCAACATAAATACGACAGCAGTTGTGAGTCCTCTTACCATTGAGTAGAATTTCATTCAAATATTTACGTCCGACTGAATAAATTGCTTGAGAACTTTTATTGTCATATGGAATGATTTTGTGGCTTTCATCGAGATTGTGTATCATTCGAGCATACATTGGGATTCCATGTTCAAGAAGCTTGTCTTCCAGACCGACTTCCGCCAAAGCTTTTCTTCCACGAGCTGACAAAGCTAAGTTGATACTTCTTCCAATAACAAGTTCAGCTGTTCTTATGTCTGTCAATTGTGATTCATTAAGTTTGAGATTATTCAACAAATTTTAATCAATATCTACCTTCGCGGTACTCATACAACTTAATTTTATGCCCTCGTTTTCCTAAATGAATCGCTGCTAGCGAACCGACCTGAAATCATCACACATTCTTTTAAATTTCAATCATTATCATCACAACTCATGAAGACTTCATGATTAAGTCAGTTTTCAAGATGAGATTTGTGATGAAAAATGAAATTTAGAGTGAATGAAGTTCAAATCTTACCAGACCTGCACCAACAATTGAAATGTTTAAGTTTGAAGTTGTTGCTCCATTAACATCTTTCGTGGAGTATTTTTCCATATTATTAATAAAACTTTTCTCAAATTCTGTAATAAATTTAAACTTGAATCTCTGAAATACTTTACAACTCGCTTTAAAATGATATTCTCTTATCAGTTTACTTAGTTAATGATGATGCTTTTGAAGTTATCTCTGAATAATTTGTGTAATCGTCTGAGGTTGAACACTGAATGAGATACAAGTAATGAAATGTTATTCTTTTTAAAAATTGAGCGTCAATGAAGCCTTAGAACTTTATACTCGCTCACGATGATATTTTCAATGTTGAAAACGTCAAGAGAGTTCAAAAACCTAGCCAAGACGTCACTGAACAGAATGAAAGTGAGCGAAGACATTAAAAAGCAAGAAAAATATGTTCAAGATTAATTTATTTGGGGGTTCAAAGCCTTTGAACTTTTAACAGTACGAGCTCTTTACATCTATCGTAGTCAAAATATTGTGGAAATTGAGTTGATATTTCTGAAAATTTTAGCACTCCACTTGAAGCTTGTTGGAAATTCTGTGAAGTAAAAAGAAAATATTTTGTTGACATATTTTGAGATACAAATTTGATTTAGTTTCCAACCTTTAAGAAATGTTCATACATTGGGGCGCAGACAGACTCGACGAACACATAACGCTTTTCCAATGCCATGTACAATTCCGATAACTTTGGTGACATTTTAAACAGTTTAATAATTGTTTTAATAAGTCCATCGGTGATATCGTCATCATAAATTACTGGAAGATATCAAAATGTTAATAAACCTTCATTTCACAATGTAAATGATCAAAATATTCACCATCAGCAGCTAAAACAATTTCAAGACTTTTCAATTCTTTTTCGAGTTTCACAGAAAAGCTTTTTGAAAGGAAATCCAATTCCAGTACATCAATGTTGTTCTGGTATCTTTGAAAACTTTTATTCAACTCAACATTTCTTCTAATTAAATCTAAAATCCCGCTTATGTTGATATCTAACAAGATAATTATTAATTTTAAGCATATTTAATCATTTAATCGATACTCACCCGTACAAATGACTTTCTTTGCATAAACACTAGCTAAAATGCTAGTCAATCCGACGCCACTTCCAAGTTCAAGAATGTTTTTATTCGAAAATAAATCCCGGTTACTTAAAATGAAGTCATTGAGAAGAAAAGCGCCACGCCACACTTGAAGGCCAACTTCTGACAACACTGTCGACTTTTTGTGCTCTACAGAAGAAAATAAAAACTTCTCTCGTCATTGAGAGTCACGGTCGTTTAATTTCCCGTGCGCTTACCGATTTCAATGAACTCGTTCTTCCTTCTTGGCACAATCACATCCGAATCGTCATCATGTTGCAGTTGCTTCATGACATCCTCCTGATTTGATTGTAAATTGAATCGGAATTTGGAAATTACATCTGGAAATGAATTTATACGATGGAGTTTGCATTCTGATAAGATTTAGTTAATGAACTCACTTCCACTGCTGATAGCAACACTTCCAAAATCAGTTTCATCGTAAATTTCTGATCTAACTTCCATCTTCAAACAATTACTCTATTTAACAATAAAAAATCCCACAATAATCTTACATTCACTCACATTGAATATCACGAAATGAATGAAAATAAACTTTGTTTCATGTTTTAATTTTTCTTTTTTACAATCACTTTTAAGAATTCACGAGATTTTCCTTTTCACACACAGAGAATAATGATTTTTTATAAATCTATTTTTAGCTTTGGATTTTCTTCTTGCGGAAGAATTCTTTTTTTAATAAAGAGAAAAATATTTTTGACGAAAAACTAGAAAGAAACCACTTTGCAAATTTGTTTATTTTTATTTTAGAAAACTTTTGTTTACATCGTGAATTCTCTCACAAATGAGAGAGATCGAGAGAGAGAAAATTGTAATTTTACATCAAGGGGCAGATCATCGGAAAAAATTGGGGGGCAAAAGCACTATTTTTACGGGAAGCACTAGAAG